>APFE031592903.1:0-40767 GCA_000404065.3 Pinus taeda | reverse complement strand
GGGTTAAGAAGGAATTTTTTTGGGATGGCCTTAAATTAGATATTCAAAAGTTTGTGGCGGAATGTTTGGATTGCCAACAAAATAAAGTTGAAACAATTAAGACACCGGGTCTATTACAACCTTTATCCATTCCAAGCCAACGTTGGGAGTAGGTTTCAATGGATTTTATCACATGTTTACCCAAGTCTTAGGGAAAGAGTGTCATCATGGTGGTAGTTGACAGACTTACCAAGTATGCACACTTTTGTGCATTATCACATCCATTTAAAGCTAGTACAGTTTCTAGTGCATTTATGGAAACAATTCAAAAGCTACATGGAAACCCAAAGATTATTGTAAGTGACAGAGATCCCATTTTCACTGGAAATTTTTGGACAGAATTATTTTCTTGTCTTGGTACTCAGTTAGCTCATAGCTCATCTTATCATCCTCAATCTGATGGGAAAACTGAGATAGTAAACAAATGTTTGGAAGGATATTTTCGTTGCTTTGTATCTGATAAACAGACACAATGGGTCAAATGGTTGCCTCTGGCTGAATGGTGGTATAACACTTCCTTCCATACAACAACAAAAATGACCCCATTTATGGCACTTTATGGGTATGAGCCACCATCCATCACATCATATTTAAGAGAAAATTCTAAGGTTCAAGCAGTGGAACATCACATCGAACATCAACAACAAGTCCTCCAACTCTTAAAGGATAACCTCGTGTTGGCACATAATAGAATGAAACAACAGGCAGATCAGCATCGTAGCGAAAGAAATTTTGATGTAGGTGATTGGGTATTCCTATGGCTACAACCTTATAAATAAATGTTCCTCAAGTAAGCTAATAAGGATGATAAATTATCACCAAAAGATTATGGTCTGTACAAGGTGTTGCAAAAGATTGGTACTATGGCATACAAATTGGAGCTTCCTACAGCTTCTTGAGTCCACCCAGTTTTCCATGTTTCATGTTTAAAGAAGGTTATAAGTGACAAGCTCCCAGTTCAAACAATATTTCCAGAACTTGATGAGGAAGGAAAAATTATATTGGAACCGGAAGCAATCACAGAAAAAAGAACTCAACAGCTATGAAATCGATCAATTTCGGAGTATCTCATCAAGTGGAAGAACTTATCAGCTGAAGATTCCACGTGGGAGGATGAGAATTTTATACAGAAGCATCCAGAACTACTCAAGCATTGAGAACAACAATTTTTTGAAGGAGAGGGGCATGTTAGGTCCCTATAATACTAGTGATTAACCCATTACTATTGTAGTTGTATCCCTTATTAATATTGTTGTGCCCCTATTATCCACATATTGTTATTACTGTGCCCCATAGAATCCCTTTATTATTATTTTTGTGGATCTATATTATTATTGTTAGGTTGTCTGGGTTATATTGTGACTCCTTAGACTCCTATATAAATAAAGGAGGTTTTTTCATTTGAATCATCCAAGAATTGTTCATTTGTGTAATGTAAAGGAGGTTGCCCCCTCGAAGAGGTTGAATTCTAAGGTGTTCAACAAATCAAAAGTGCGATGATTTCATTGTCATGAAGTGGGCCATTATGCTACAAATTGTCCATAGAAGAAATCCAAGAAGGGTTCCTCGAAGGGATCTGATGGTGAGGCATTGGCCTCATAGTTTGAGTTGGATTTCTTTCTTATCGCATGCATGATTTCATCCATGGTGGGATGTGTGTGGCACCTGGACAGTGGAGCTTCATTGCACATGTTAGGTGACAAGAATATTTTCAGTACTTTAGAGGAGAAGAATCTCCAAATGTGAATCGAGATGGGCAATGATGGAAAGTATCGTGTTTCAAGTGAAGGTACGATTGTGTTTCAGAGGGAGCATGGAGCTCCCATCGCCCTGGCTGATGTAAAGTATGTACCAAGTCTGAAGAAGAATCTTGTGTTTGTCACTATGCTAGAAGATAAAGGCTATGATGTAGTCTTTAGTAAAGGAAAGGTATTCCTGAGGCATATCGGTACTCGAAAGACAAAGCGAATTGAGATTCGAGTAAAGAATATCTACAAGCTGGAGGTAGATGACTGTGTTGCATTGAGTTCAAAAGCTAAGATGGTGCAGATCCAAGATGTTGGCAAGCTATGGCATAAAAGACTGGGTCACTTGCACCATGGAGCCCTGAAGATCATGCAGTAGATTTCTACCGGATTACCCAATGGAAAACTTGAGTAGAAGAATACATGCAAAGGTTGTACCTTGGGTAAGTATGTGAAATCTTCTTTTCTGGATCAAGACATTAGAGCTGGAGGAATCCTAGAGCGAGTTCACTCAGATGTTTGTGGACCTTTCTCTACAGCCGCCACCGCTAAACAAAGGTACTATGTTATTTTTGTTGATGATTTTTCTCGTAGATACTGGATCTACTTTATGCAAAAGAAGGATCAGACCTTCTTGAGGTTTGGTGAGTTTAAAGCCTTGGTAGAGAAAGAATCTAGAAAGAAAATAAAAGCCTTGCATATCGACAATGGTGGAGAGTATGTCTCCCAATAGTTTAAGGACTTTTGTGCTATAGAAGGGATTAATGGGAGTTGACGGCACCCCATAACCCACAACATAATGGGGTGGTCGAAAGGAGGAATAGATCGATTATGGGAGCAGCTCGAGTGACATTGCATGACCAAATCCTACCACTGCATTTGTGGGGTGAGGCATGCAATACAGTAGTATACTTCCAAAACAGAAGCCCGCACCGTATACTAGGAATGAAGACACATATGGAGGTCTTTTCTAGGAAGTGACCAGATGTGAGTCACTTCCAAATATTTGGATCATCAGTTTACTATCATGTGACCAAAGATGCCCAGAAGAAGCTGGATCCAACAACTGAGTTGGGAATACTTGTGGGGTGTACCTTCCTACCAGTCTGACGACTATGGTATGCAGGGATCTGAAATTCGACGAATAGAAATCCATGTGATTATCACTTGAGAGGGAGCTCAAGTTGCATGCAAAGGAGGAACTTTCATTTCCTAAGGCGGAGGAGCCTCGGACTGATGCAGAGCAATCGCATGTAGAGGATCCGAGAGTGGAGACATCCACTCATGCTGAGACTTCCAGAGATGGGCAGAAACGCTCAAGGGAAGCTAACAGGTTAATGTTAGATGTGCATGAGAATGTGGGACAACCATATTCTCAGCGCAGACAGAGGAGGTCGCCCGAGCGGTACACTGGGTACATGACCCTAGTTGGGGAGTGTGTAGATTCTTAGCCTTCTTCATTCGAGGAGGCAGTGCAGCAACTAGTCTAAGTTGATGCAATGGTGGAGGAGCACAACTCCATCATGGGGAACTATGTTTGGGATGTTGTTCCAAGACCTCAAGACAAGTCAGTATTGAGTTCCAGATGGCTTTGCAAGGTAAAGCAGGCAGGTGATGGCAATGTTGAGATACATAAGGGAAGGTTTGTTACCCATGGTTTCTCACAAGTCGAGGGGAGCGATTACGATGAGACTTTTTCTCCCGTAGTAAGGTACTCATCGATTAGATTGATGTTGGCACTATTAGCTCAAATGGGGTGGAAGATCCGCCAAATGGACGTGAAGACAGCATTCCTCAATGGGAAGATTGCGGAGGAGGTGTACATTTAGCAACCAAAAGGTTTAAGACCTTTGATCATGAGTCGCATGTGTGCAGACTCAAGAGGGCTCTGTATGGGCTGAAGCAAGCACCCCATGCTTGGTACACCAGAATCGACAGCTATTTCACAGAGTTGGGCTTCACCAAGAGTGAAGCAAATGCGAACCTTTACCACATCATGGTAGAAGGTAAATCATTGATCATTTTTCTTTATGTCGATGATCTGATTTTGACAGGTGATGATCAGCTGATAAGTCTTGCAAGGAGGACCTTGCAAGAGATTTTGAAATGAAATACATGGGTCTTATGTACTACTTTCTAGGCATGGAGGTGTGGCAGAAAGATGGTGAAGTATTTGTGTCTCAAGGCAAGTATGCTAATGAGATACTCAGGCACTTTCACATGGAGAAGTGCAAACCCATGTAGACTCCTCTAGCTGGGAACTGGAGGAAGGAGGATGCTACTTCAGGTGAGGTAGTAGCTGCTATTGTTTATCGGCAGCTGGTGGGTTCACTTATGTATATGGTGAACACACAACCCAAATTATGCTTTGCGGTGAACCAGATGAGTCAAGCAATGGTTCAACCTACCACGCTATTTTGGAAGATAGCGAAGCATGTGCTAAGATACCTCAGAGGCACATCTCAGTTCGGATTGTGGTACCGACGAACAAAGGGAGTGAAGTTTTAGGGCTTCACATATGTGAATTGGGCAGGAAGTCCATTAGACTGGAAGAGAAATTATGGAGGAATCTTCAACCTTAATTCAGCTGCAGTTTCCTATTACAGCAGGAAATATAGATCAATTGCACATAGCTCAATAGAGGCTGAATACATGGCTGCTAGTCAGGTTGCATGTGAGGCCATTTGGATGTAGAAGATTCTAGTGGGATTGTTTGGTCAGAGGATGGATCCAACCGTTATCTACTGCGATAATCAGAGTTGTATCAAACTCTCTGAGAATCCAGTTTTTCATGACAGGTCCAAGCACATTGATATCCAGTATCACCATCTTCAAGACTGTGTGGTCAAGAGGATCATGTTGTTGCTGTATGTTTTGATCGAGGAACAGGATGTAGATATTTTGACGAAGGCATTTTCAAAATGCAAGTTCGAGTTCCACAGAGACAAGATTGGGGTTACTAATAATCCCTTTCTTGTTGAGAGGGAGTGTTGAAAATAGCAACAAGAAATGATAAATATAGAAATGCTAAATTTAGTACTGCTATAAATAGCATTTCAGGATACCTTCCTATTTTACTTAGTCCATGAACTAAAATAGAGAAGTAAAATTCAAATTTGATCTTAGAAGTTGTTTGTAAAATAATTAATTAATTCACCATGAGTTAATTAGTTGTAGAAAATCAAACATGAAGTCTATGTGGGGACATACAACAGTTTCTCCATTGATTAAGGAATTTATCCATCAGGTAAAGAGATAAGGATGAGTTGTAATATTGAGTTGTAATTAGTTGGCTCAGTTAACTGAGTCAAGTCCAGTTAGATTAATTCAAACAGTTTGTTGAATTAATTGTGAGTTCAGTTAGCTAATGCATGCATGCATGTAACTACTGCACTTCAGATAATTGAATATTCTCTCATAAATAACTCATGCATGTCAATTCAGATAGAGACCTAGTTGAGATCAGATGGAGGGAAAATGTACTATTAGTTGTAGGAATATTCCATTGTGAATATCTCTTGCATGCCGAAGGAATTATTTCCTTGAGGATTGCGTAGTTACTTCTCCAGTTTTTGTGAGTGTGATGAGGCCAATTCACACAGGTGGCATCACTGGACCCGAAGAAAAATTGCGCAAGGAAATAGGAGGCTTGGAGAGCTTGAGAAGGACATATACTGTGTCTATTTAGTCGGTGAGCTATATTTTTTAATTGCAGAGAGAGCAGGATAGCTTGAGAGCTGATTCTTTTTGTAACTTGAACATATTTACATTTGTATGATAATATAGAGATTGGGGTTTTAGGCTGAGGCTATCCCCGAGTTATTTCTTCTGTGTTATGTGTGATTGATTTCTCATCCTCAGTTATATGTGTTCTCATTGATCTTGCTCAATTCGATTAAGATTTTGCAAAGTTTGTTGTAGAAGTAGATCTTGTATTTTGCTTTAGTCTATTGCATAATATGTTGATCTACAGTGGGAATTTCTACACAGAGCCCTGCGAGGATAGGAGCAAAATGACCTTCATGACGAAATGGGGTTTTTTTTAATACACTATGTTGCCATTTGGACTCAAGAACATGTCTGTGATTCTCGTGTAGTCATAGCAGTGTTCAAGGAGTTCATTCCTAAGTTCCTAGAAGTCTACTTTGATGACTGGACGGTGTTTGGATTAGTGAAGCACCATGTAGCAAATTTGTGCCTGATGTTGGATACATGTTAGATCCCACCGAATTTGAAGAAATGCATATTTTGTGTTCCCTTTGGGATCTTGTTGGGTCATGTGGTGTGAAAGCAAGGATTGATGGTGAACCCCACAAAGATTTTGGTAATTGTGAATTTGGAAGCCCCTAGGAATGTCAAGCAGCTACGCGCGACGCTAGGACATACGGGATACTATCGAAAATTTATCAAAGCTTACGCTTAGATTGTTGTGCCCATGGAGAAACTCTTAAAGAAGGATGCAACATTCTGTTGGGATGAAGAATCAGCGCAGCTTAGATGTGTTAAAAGAAAAGATGGTCATTATGCCAAGCTTGGTATTCCTTAATTGGAAAAGGGAGTTTCGTGTACATGTGGATGCCTCTAGCATTGCATTGGGTGCAGTGCTAATGTAGGTCAGTAATGGAGAAATGGAGCATACTATAGCCTTCGCTAGTAGGAAATTATCGAAGACCGAGAAGAATTGTTCAACGACTAAGCGTGAAGGATTGGCCATGGTGTACACGCTGAAAAAATTCAAACATTATCTATCAGGAGGGAATTTCAAGATGTACACAAATCATTCTACCTTGAAATGCTTGGTCAATAATCCTATGTTGGGGGGGAATATGTATAGATGTTTTCTATTATTCTAGGAGTATGACTTTGAAGTCATTTTGAAGCCAAGAAGGTTAAATGTAGGACCTGACCATCTATCGCGGATTGAAATGGGAGAGAAGCCTAATAATCTAGTGGAAGGATTGCTATATGTAGAGATCTTTTCAGTGCGCGTAGTGGACGATCATTTTGCAGACATTATTCATTTCTTGACTACAGGGATGGCACCGGAAGGATATACAACCCAGAAAAAGAAGGAGTTAGTAGTGCATGCGGCCGAATTTTCAGCCATTGCGGGACATTTGTATAAGATGGGTGCAAATGAAATTTTGTGAAGATATGTGCTGGACTTTGAGTGGGATAACATTCTGGTTGAAGCTCACGGGGGAGATGTGGGAGGCCATTATGCAGGAAAAGAAATTGCGCATAAGATTTTGTGCATAGCTCTATGTTGGCCAACTTTGCACAAGGATTCCAAGGCGTATTGTAAGGCATGTGATGGGTGTAAAAGAACTGGAAGACCATCGCGAAGAGATGAGTTACCATTGCATCCTCAAGTATCCTTGCAGGAATTTGAGAAGTGAGTGATTGATTTTGTTGGACCAATTTAGCCCCTTGGAAAGAAAAAAAGTGTGCACTATATTATCACAGTGACAGAATATCTTACCATAAGGGAGGAAGCACAAATGGTTAAGGATTGTATAGGGGCTATGGTAGTAAAGTTTTTGTTCGAGTATGCCTTAACCAAATTCTGCTGCAGGAAAGTGTTGATGAGTGATAGGGGTACGCACTTTCTGAATGAAACAATCGGCGCTTTCACTGAAGAATTCTAGGTATACCATCAGAAGAGTACAACCTATCACCCGCGAGCCAATGGACCTGTTGAATCCTTCAATAAGATTTTGGAGAACACGTTGAAAAAGATCGGAAATGTGCAGCAAAATGACCGGGATGTGTGCATACCTGTAGTACTATGGGCTTATAGGACTACTTGTAAGAAGCTGACAGGGAAACCATCGTTCATATTAGTATATGGGGTCGAAGTTGTAATGTCGATGGAGTACATTGTACCTAGTTTGTGCATAGCAACACTGACAGATATGGTAGGTCGTGAGGCCTTGGAGAAACGGCTTGTGTAGCTAATGGAGCTTGAAGAAGACCGACTTTTGGCAAGATTCCATCAACAAGTGCAGAAGGAACGCAGAAAACCATGGCATGCTTGCCACATCAAGTTGCTCACATTCAAGGTAAATGATCTTGTCTTGTTATATGATATTAAATTCACTAAATTTCCGAGTAAATTCGAGATACATTGGTTAGGGCCATATATTTTCAAAGAAATTACAGATGGAGGCGCAATTCAGCTCGAGAAGATAAATGCGGAACCCTTCCTGTGAAGAGTGAATGGAAGTAGGTTGAAGTTGTATACAAGCGATCCTACACAATGACTATATGGCAGCAGGATAGTATTAGTGCTCCAGGCAGTTGCAAGGGAGCATGAGACTATAAACTACACTGCCCAACTTGGAGGAAAATGTAGTGAGAAGGTTGTGCAGAGAATGATGGAGACACAACCTAGGTAGCTGCACTCAGGAAGTTGCATTATGAGGGAAGGTACCACACAACGTAGCACGAAAATGACCATTGGAGTTATTGTTCATGACATGATGGCTAGAAGATGGTTAAGTGGAGTGAGGTGATGGAAATTAAGTCAAAAATATTTGAAGATCTGCCACCAAAACAACATTTATTGTCAGAAATTGGGGGGAATGGTCAGATTTGACTTCAAAACCCCCTATAAATTACGTGTGATGGTCCAAAAGAGAACACTTTGCGCTCTCAGAATTACTGGTGAATTTTTTTGTCTATTGTCTATGAACCGATCGGTTTGGGAAGCTTTAGTCGCGAGTCCCGTGTTTGCCGAATTGCTGAGATAAGCTAGAATCTTATTCTTGAGCAAATGTCTGCACCAATTCCTACAAGAATTTTTAGTAATGGCGATGTTGCCTCTGAGACCATTTCCCTGGAAGTTGTAAGTATGGAAGCTCCGGCTACTATGCCTACAACATCGAGGTCGCCTAGGTTAAAGCCTGCCCCTACCAAAGAAAGCCAACCTGCCAAACCCAAACAATCTGTGAAAGATAAGAATAAGAAGGTGTCGGTGCATGCCTCCCCAAGAAAACATACAGAAACCTAAGAAAAACAAAAGAAAGATAAGCAGTCAGAGAGGGTAGTGGACCTGGAGGCAGAAGAAGCCCAGGGAACAGAAGATATTTATGCTGAAGGAACAGAACCCATATAAAGGTTACCCAAGTATATCCCTCCACGAAAGGGAAAAGAAAAAGTCACAAAGGACCCGGACGCTGAGAAATTCACAATATCCACATCCCTGCTACCTGAGCATGTCCATTTTGAAGGCCCTTAGCTCGCAAGGGTCCCGTTGTTGAAAATGGAGGATTGGGACCTCGCTGACCACACTAAGTTTCCATACTTGCCGATGGACAAGTATATGCAGAGGGTCTATTATGCAGAATTAAGTGTCACAATGATGGAAATGGAGGAATGGGTCTGCTGAGTTGAGCACTCAGGGTTACTCAATCTGTTGTGGGTACCACATTACCATCGCACCCCCATCAATACGATATGTGTGCACTAGCTACTCACATTGGTGCATGATGGTTTTTTATTTCTAGGAGGGCCTATCCCCATTACATATATGCTCATTGATAGAATCACACACCTGCCTTATAAATGCACGAACCTAGCCAAGGAGTTTGGCAGAAAGACTAGGGAGAAAGACCTTGTAGAAAGGATGAAGAGGGATTACGACCTCCTTAAAAATTCGCGAGGGTATTCCATTAATTCTATAACGGAGCAGGTATTTCAATTGGCTACCCAGATTTTAGCAGGGAAGGTGATGCAGAAATGTCACGTAGATGAAGTTTAGGTGCCATTAGTTTCCCTAGTTCCACAATGCGTGAAAGGCATACAGTTTAATTGGGCAAGATACCTTTGTTAGGAGTTCCTAGTGAACTGCCAAGAGGTCGAGGATGAAACCAAGTCATTTCACTACACTTGGTTTTTACTCTCAATTATGCTCATTGCATGGAAATTATCAGAGGATAGATGATTTCCTCCACTCAAGGAAGGATTGTCAGAGGCAATGCAATTCGCTTCCTTATGGTTGACAAAGGATGTCATGCAGATTGCAGAGACAAAGATATTTTGGGTTCTTATGGAAATGGATCTCCACATGACCATTAATCAGTGTCCAAGGTTATCCCCAACCTTGCTCACACAGCTATCAGCCTATGCGACATTCACGGTTGACTTACAGAAAGTATATATCTAGGCACGGAAGGATCCATAATAGAAATGGCACCAGTTTCCCTATTTAGTGTCAAAAACAGACGTCCAAGAGGTTGTAATGAAATGGCCTACTGAGTGGCACGCCCCATCGGACTTAGATGTTGGAACAAGTAGCGATGTGGAAAGTTTTGTTGCACAGAAGCAAAAGGAGGTCGCAAAGAAAGTTGCCTCTACCCTAGCATAACAAAAATAAAGAAGCCGCAGAAAAGGCTCACACAGAGAAAGAACACACTACCAAGGAGTAGGTGGAAGAAGAAGATTTTGAGTCACGGAAAGGTGACAAGTCACCTTCGATGGAGATGGAGGAAGAGTAGCTTTCAGGACAAGGTGATGGAGGCAATGAGAGGCAGAGTACCCCATTTATTTTGAAACGACGTGGGAAGGAGAAGCATGGTGGAACGCGGAAAAAGTAGAAATCTAATAAATCACAGGTTGATCCCATGGTGTTAACAGAATGTGACCTTGATGAGATCGACGATAAAATCACGGACACAATGACCAAGGTGGTGCAGCAATTTTAGCAGCAATACATGCAAACATTGGGGAGTGTCTAGAATGATCCGCGTGAGCTGCAGATCCAAACAAGCATACTGTAGGTGGGCATTGGACAAGTGATTGTAGAGCAAGCGAGCCTGACTCCCGGGACAAGACAAGCAGTAGAGCTAGTAAGGACCCTAACCTCAGATCTATACCATTGCCAGATGGGTCCATTTGTGTTGAGTCCACCGACGATCATATCATACTTAGTACAATCAAGAACACAGGACTAAATATAGCGGTGCTCTCCAACAAGACCCTCCACGCGCTGCATACGGGGGTGGTAGATGAATTGAGAACCAGGGAGAAGCATGCCTTCAACCTCATAAGTGAGTACAAAGTCAACAACGAGAAAATGTTCGTTGAAAAAATGTAGGCTTTGAAGGAAAAGGAGGCACTTCAGACGCGTAGTTCAAGTATGGAGTCAACAGTAGCAGAGGCATGCAAGACAGTGCTTGAGCTTCACATCTCGGAGGATGTACAGCCAGAAGCCAAAATCAAAAAACTAGTCGGTGGTGTGTGTGAGGCTAAAGCAAAAGTTGGATGGGTAACCTTTGAGTTCAACATGAAGACTATAGAGCTACAGTTGATGTTGTAGCCCATGACTCCACCTAAGGTCTGGGAGCAGCGCGGAGCTGCAATAAAGGAAGGCATGGCTAGCTTGGGTGCCATAGTCACTGACTGTGCAACACTATTAAAGCAGGCTATGGAGCTAGTGACAAATTTGTAGGAGGATCCAAACCTGCAAAAGTTTAATAAAGAGGTAAGCAAGCTGTAGTAGTAATATGATGAGGTCAAGGCAACTGCACGCACCTTAGCACTACTGCAACACCTTGCCAAATTACAGGAAGGAAAGCATCTACTAGCATAGGTAGAGGAAGCACAGAAGAAGGAGGCCTTACTAAAGGCCAGGTTGCAGCCTTGGTTAGAGGAGGCTTATTAGGTCACGACTTCCCTTCAAGATAAGCTTAAGGGACTGCAATAGACATAGCAAATGATGAGGCTAGCAATGGCAGGACCATCCACCGAAAGATTGGTCGAAGAGGTTCGAATGGCAGTGACACAAAGCGTTGTTGAAGTTGCAGTGATCTAGGTGGAGCTAAGAGATCTTTGTAGTAAGATCGCGGTGCTAGCAGATTGACTCGAGGGCGAGTCACGATCTTTGTGTTGGGGGCCTGTTGGGATGGGCTCCTCGGGGTTAGTTTAGGGTCAAGATAACCCAAGTTTTGGTACATTTTTTGTAAATACTATAAACTCTGCATGATTTGTGGATGCGGAGCGCATAGATGAATAGGATTCAAAGGGACTTAGCCCCTTTTTTTATGTAAAGTTTTGAGTTGGTTTTGAGATTTACCCATGGTCCGTGGACCATGGCATTGTTTGAAAAAGTCTATAAATAGGCATGTCATAGAGAGTCTAAGGCATTAAGAAGTAGTATGAAGAAGGGATAGAAAGGAGAAGTGGGTAAGATAGAACAAGAAAGGCTCTGTAGCTAAGTGCGCAGAGGCCTAGGTAGGGTCTGTAGATGAGTGTGCGGACCCCTGCAGCTGAGTGCACAAGGTAGATTTTGAGTCTGTAACCTTGAATTGAATATCAATAAAGATAGTTTCTGCAGAATTCTTGCGTGTATCTATTTATCTATGTTTCTGTTAATGTTATATGTTGTCAATGAATGATATGTTTTATGGAATATTGATTGAATGTTATGGGATTCTCTTGAATAAGTTTTAATGATGTACAGAATGCATGTCTAAGTACTTTCATGAATACTCTGATGAATTATCTAATGTTTATGAATAACTTAAGTAAATATGCACAAACCCTAATTTATCACTGCTCCTTGATAAGCGTAATTAGACAAATTGATTGTTAAGGGTCCGCAAGGACGGGTCATAGACCTTCAAGAAGGTCTAAAGGCTATTGTCACGGAGTTGCAGCAACGTGCCCTAAGCGTGTATAGGTCTACATGAAGGCATATCTGAGGCGCTGGAATACATCACACTAGTATTTGGATGCAGAAAATTAATTCTTGCATCCCCCCATACTTCTTTGGGTGAGACTGCAGCCTGTGCTATCCAAGTTGTTGCCGAAAGGGCCAGTAGTGTATGGTTTTGTTGGTTGGTGCAGATAACTCTGATCCTAGTTCAGGACCCCCTAAGCCAACACTAAGCTTGAGTCCAATCCAGTTGAATTTTATCTCTGCATGAGACTTTTGTATAGGTGTGTCCTTTCCAATGTATTCCTCAACCTTTCAGGAGAGTGATAATCCTGGATATGGAGACCATGGGGAAAGGAATTCCATCTTCTCTGGTGGGCTTGCTGGCTTTCTGTCCCCAACAGCCTAAGTGTGTCTTCGAAATGTGAGATGGCTTGTTCTTGGGTGGCAAGGTATTTGGGTGCTATATCAGCATCATTTAACATGATGCCATGATTTCTAATGACAACCATTGGGCTTATCTTCTCTGCCCTGATATATAATGGTTATTTTTCTTCCTTTTCCATTACTTTCTTTACCTCCCCATCTTTGGCCTCCTCATGAGTCATCCAAGATTCTAGGGACATCAATTGCATATCCCCCAATATTGCATTGGGATCCCAAATATTCATATTAGTCAAGGTGAGGTTATGCATGTAGAACTCAACTAATTTTTCTATGTCTTATATGCTACTTTGGTCACATAATTCAATGAATTGTTTATAATCTTGAAATGGCATAGATCCATGTTGTGCTAGGGTCTTGATTTGGAATTTCATCCACTTCTCGTTGAGAAAGAGTTCATAATACTTGGATGGTTGTTTGCATTGTAATGCCTCCACAGAGAGGCTTGCCATTATGTCTAGTTGGGTTTCCTTCTCCTGTAGCTTCTCCCTCAACCATCTATTTTCTGCCTTTAGTTGTTCCGTCATTGTGGACTATTTCTCTCTTAGCTCACTAAATTCTCTGCCCATTTCAAGGACCTTTTATTCCATGAGGCCCACATCTTCCACCTTTTTATACTTAGAAAATTTCATCCATGTGTGGGTTCTACCTCTTTTTGCTTCTAGTTCAAAGAAAAGTGGAATTACAAATTTTTGGGGAATAACTCTCCCTCCTTCAATTAATTTATAATACGAGATCAAAATAGGTTGTGGACTAAGCTCCTAGAGCTCTAAGAAGTCTTTCTCAAATGTTTTTGGGGAAGCTTCCCCCTCCTATAGTTGTGTTACCTTTTTCCTCTCCTGTTTCTCATTCTGCTCCTCCTGTAGCACCCTTTTTTCTTCCTGAAGCACAATCTATTTTTCTTGTAGCATGCTCTATTTTTCCTATAACTTCCCCTTTCCTTTTTGTTGGAGGGTGGTAGGTGTCTTTGGTTGTTTAAAGGAGGTTGATCTAGTGGTGTGCCTCCTTACATATGATATAGGAGTCTTTGATATGTTTTATGGAGAGGTGACCTATTCAACTTTTCTTTCAATGGGCCCCACCTCCTCTTTCTTACTTAGGGAATCTTTAATTGTGATAGGGGCCTTTGTGGAAGTTTGAGACCTTCCTTACTTGATCCTGGTAATTTTCCTGGTCTTAAAGTAGAGGGGATCTTGCCTTTTCATCTTCTTTTTGGGTTTAACTAGGGTTCTCAAGGTAGCTACGGTTGCAACTACCTCTTTTTCATTGGGTCCTTTAGACAAGCTTGTTTTCTATGGAGATACCCCTGTTTCTCTAGATTCAGTAGTTTTCTCAGGGCTTGGTTTTTCCTATTTCTCCCCCTCTTCCTCTTCCTCTTTCTATTTTTCTACCTTTGCCTCTAGTTCTTCCTCTGTCCTCTCTGCATTTGTCTCTTTTTCCTCTTCTACCAGTGCCTCCTCTTCTTATTCTTCCTTCCCCTCTCTTCCTCCAACTCTGTATGCTGGGGTCTCACCTGGTATGAGGGTTTGTGTGTCAATGAATGCCTCTCTACCCATGTCTATTAATTTGGACCAAAGGATAGGGATTCTCAGTTTGTTTAAGGCATCCAACACTATCATTTGAATGAGGCCATGGTGGCCTAGGTTTTGGTGTTTTCCATCTCTCACTTTTTGACTCATGTCCTTGATGGACTGTAGGAGGAAGTATGGTATGTTGAGTCTTTAAGCCAGAGGAAATTTTCCTTGAAATATCAGTTCATAGAGTAATCTAAAATGGTATCCATATACCACACACAACCTTCCTTCACAGGAGATGTATTTTAGGATATGGTAGGCCACCTCATCCCAGGGACAGGGTAGGCCTTCCCTCCTAACTCCATTCTTGTCTTCGATAGGTATTTAATTGGCACTAAAGAAGTTCTTTTTAATAGTGGCACTGGTGGTTTTGTCTTCGCTGCCCCATTTGATCCCTAGGGGTAGGGTTGTCACTCTGTTAATTATCTCAAGGCTGAGTGAAATAGCTAATCCCCTCACCATAGTGGTGGCACTAACTTATGTTTGTGAGTTCAGGTCCATGGCCAATTCAAATGCAATGTCATCATCATATCCATTCAATAGTTCAAAGAAGTGTAACCACTGGTGCCTTCTAAAAATGTCTACAACAGGAGGGTGGAGATGGATTCTTTTAGTGTCTGAATGCTCCCTTCTATTAAATCCTCCCTCCATCTCTTCTCTATGTTTACAACTAAGTGAAGGACAGTTACTTCCTATAAGCTTTGATGTGTAATTCAATGGCAGTAGAGGGTTGAAATATTTGGTTGATGATAATTGGCTATATTTCCTCTTATTTATAGCCAGAACATATCTTTTATTTCACAGTTTGACTGATATGTCCTTTAGAATTTAAAGTGCACCAGCATACAAGTTATGAATGGATGAAGGAGAGGGTGCAATTACTTTTTACCACATCCCCTGGGATAAATATAATAGATTGGAGACCAATTTGACCCTTGGTAGCCTTACTTCACCCTTTTAGTCTTCTTTTAGCAGTGTCTCGTCCTTCCTATAGCATTTTCAGACAACATGTAGCTTCCTCCTGTAAAAATGGCAGAACATGATTCAACTCTCCATGATGGCACCCTGAGCTCATCCTCACCTTAACTATTTTTTGAAATGAGCATAAATGAAAAGTAATTCGAGCCTTGATAACATAATATGCCATTTTTGGCTTAGGCTTGGAGCGTTGTGATGACCTATCAGACACACGAGGTTTCCTCTTTTTGACCGTTTTCCCCACTTGGAGTAATCATTCCCTCGTCCCTCTTAATCAACACCCACACTTTGTGATCCTAACTTGACTAATGTGACACCTCCACATTGCATGATTGCTTACCATCACTTTTTTTTATTGGCCGAGGGTGGCCAAGTTAACTGGCCACCTCCAGCTTATTAAAATACCTCCTCTCGAAATTTACATAATTTTCATTATTTCACTGATAGGGAGGAGATGAGAGTTTTCCATACCTATACCTACCTCATGATCGACTGATGCAAGGATGTGCATGCTAGAGATGGACCTTTTTATTATCATCAAGGGAGTTTAATTGTTGTGTACTTTTCTTTCCTATGTATATCTTCTTTTCTCCTCAAGGTATTTGATTGTTGTTGCTGCTATGTGTGAAGGTACCTTGTTAATGTCCAAGATACTGCTGTTGGTGGAGATTCTTGATGGGAGTGGTATGCCTACTGCAGAGTGCCTAATGAGTTAGTATCACCCCCCTTACTAATGATAAAAATAATATCATGGCTTTCTATGAGTTTTGCACAACTTGCTACAACAGGAGGTTCTCTTCCTGTAGCAGTCCTTTTCTTCTCTTCCAGGGTCTTCAAACTATGTGGAGGTGATGAGAGAGGATGTAAAGGGTCTGGAGGATGATCCTAAGACTCTGAGGGAGTGGTGTGTATTTTTGAAAATGGTAGGATGTGCATTGTGTGTTTCTCAAGAAATTTTTAACAACGGTAAGATAAAGTGGAGGGATTTTATTGAAAAAAAAAAATATGAACTGGTATGGATGAGTGATGGATGGATGGTGGACCATGGTGAGGGAACCTTATTTTTCCATGGAAAGGTCATGATTAGCGGTCCTTTTATCTGGATCTCCCTCCTGTATTTTTAAAGTCCTCCTGTATCACTACAAGACCTTCCTATAGCAATTACAGGTCCCTCTTGTAGCAATCAAGAGAGGGGGTGAAACTTGAATTTTAAGCTACTAGGATGATGGGGCGTGGTGATCACATGAGTTTGGATGGTGGATATGAAGTGTATGGAGGGAGGATTGGAGATAATATTGAGGATGTTGGCCCTATATCTATGGAATCCACCATTATCTTCAATCCTGCAAAATGACAAAAAGAATTAACAGACATGTTCTAGATCCATGTGCTAAGCTTTTTCTTTTGTCTTATTCCTTCTCTCTCCTTTTTTTCTATCCTTTTTTTTTTAACATACAGACTACCTCAAGAGAGGTTTTCAACCTGAATGCCTGCCTTGGGTGCCTCAAGAGAGGTTTTCACCCAGGGATCTTTATTTATTCCTTTTTTTCTTTACTTTTGGGCTACCTCATAGAGGTTTTCAACCTAAGAGTTGGTCTCAGATTCCTCATAAAGGTTTTCATCTAGGTATTTTATTGTTATTATTATTATTTTTTCAAGACAGTATCTAGAAATTTTGTGGACTAGAAGCCATCACACTTCCAATCTCATTGACCTCTCTGCTAATGGTGTTGATCAATTCTTCCTTAGACATAGGTCTTATGTATGCCTTCAACCTGTATCCATTGATAAGCAAGGGAATCCCTTCCTCATCAATGGTCCTAATTTGAAAAAATCCATTTTCATGACATTTCTCTATCAGGTATGGGCCTAACCATCTTTTCACCAGTTTTCCTTTGAAATGCTTGAACCTAGAGTCATATAATAAGACCCAATCCCCTTCCTGAAAAACATTGTCCTTGATATGCCTATCATGCCAGACCTTGCTCTGCAATTGTATAACTTCAGTGTGTAGGAGGGCTTACATTCTGAACTCATCCAAACCATTCAATTGGAGCAGCCTCTCCTATTGTGCTCTAGTGACATCTAAGTCCAATTGGGCTGCCATTCTAAAAGTATTATACTCAAACTCAATAGAGAGTAGAGTTTTCTTTCGATAAACTAGATCATATGGAGTGAAACCAAAGTTGTTTTCCAAGTTGTGTTATAGGCCCAAATGGCCTTTACTAACTTGTTTTCTCAACCCATCCTACTACTACTCACAACCTTGGTGAGGATTCTCTCTAATTCCATATTTGTAACCTCTACTTGTCCATTTTCCTAAGGGTGATAAGCAGTAGATTTTCTATGTTTTATATGATGTTGCTTTAAAAATTCTCGATCAGATGTGATGTGAATTGAGATCCCCGATTGGTGACTATCTCTCTGGGGTACCCAAATTTTTAGAAGACATTTTCCCTTAATAATGCAAACACTTTATTCTATGTTATTTTCTTGATAGCCTTTGTCTCATCCCACTTTGTCAAATAATCAATGCACACAATGATGTACTTTTGTTTCCCTAATGGTTGATCAATTGGCCCAATGAAATCCATGCCCCACTTGTCAAATGGATTTAAGGTCACCTGGGGTTGTAAGGGAATTTCATTCTTAGGTGTGGGTTTCCCCATTCTTTGGCACTGTTCACATCTACTGGTATACCTTCTTGCATCTTGGTGGAGAGTGGGCAAATAATAGCCAGCTTGTAGAGCTTTGAAAGTTGTTCTCTTGGCAACAAAATGACTGGTACATGGCCCATCATGATAGGATGAGAGGATTTCAAAGAATTATTATTCCATGAAATATCTCCTTAAGATCTGATCTGGTCCCATATTGAAGATATTTCCCCCAATCCAAGTGAAAGGGGTGCTCTTCCTTACAATTAGGCTCTTCTCCCTAGATGACATATTTGGAGGAAATATTGCAGCAACTAGGTAGTTGAATATATCAGTAAACCATGGAGAGAGAAATAAGATAACAAATAAGCGCTCATCTAGGAGTTGATCATCGACCATCTCTTCATCACGTGGAAGAAAAGCAAGTCTAGACCAAAAATATGCAACTACATTCTCTTTTCCTGGCTTGCCAACGATAATTAAATCAAATTGTTGTAACAATAGAAACCATTTAATGATTCTAACATTCACATCATGCTTATGCATCAAGTATTTGATAGATGCATGGTCAGTATGCACAAAATTTTGGTATCCAGTGATGTAGTGTCTGAATTTGTTCAAAGAGTGTACAACAACTAGGAGTTCTTTCTCAGTTACAGTGTAGTTCAATTTAGCCTTAGAGAGATTTTTACTAATGAAGTAAATGACAGGGTAACTTACCATCTATTTGTCCCAAGGCTACCCCCACATCTTTTTCGGATGCATAAACAAGGATATGGAAAGGAAGAGCCCAATTTGGGCCCCTAAATTGTGTGCAGAGGTTAATTTTTCTTTCAAAATATCAAGGGCCTCTTGGCAGCTATCTGTCAAGTAGAATTCTAAGTCTTTGGCTAGTAGTCCAAAAAATGGTGAGGCCACTTTGCTAAAGTCCTTGATAAACCTCCTATAGTATCCATCTAAGCCCAAGAAACTCCTAACATCCCTTTCCTTTTGATGAGTAAGGACACTTTTTATGATTGAAATTTTGTTTGGGTCCACTTGCATTCCCTCCTGAGATATTGAATGGCCAAGGATAGTCCCTACATTCAATAAGGATTCACACTTCTCAGGACTAAGTGAAAGGTTCATTTCAATTCACCTCTTCAGAGCTTTTCCCAGATCAGAGAGAGCCTCCAGGAAGTCACACCCATAAGGAGTGAAATCATCCATGTAAATCTCTACATAGTCATGGACTAGCTCAAGAAATATGCTCAGAACTTCCCTTTGAAAAGTGGCAGGGCAATTACATAAACTAAAAGGAAGGACCCTATAAGAAAAGGTACCCCAAGGACATGTGAATGTAGTTTTGACTTGATCCTCGGGGCTGATTTGAATCTGATTGTAACTAATGAATCCATCCATGAAAGAGAAGAACTTCTTCCATGAAAGACCATCTAAAACTTGATCAATGAAAGGTAAAGGGAAATGGTCTTTCTTGGTGGATTTGTTTAGTTCTCTATAATCCACACAGATCCTCCACTTCCCATTCTTCTTTGGGACCAAAACTAGAGGGGACACCCACTCACTATCTGAGATGGGGTATATAAATCCTGCATCCAACAACTTTTTCAACTCTTCCTTTATTATGTCCCTAAGGGCTGGGTTCATTATCCTCTAAGGTTAGAACACATGTTTTCATCCCTCCTTGATGTATATGTGATGAGTACAAACCGAAGGATTCACCCCATTCATTTCTTTATAGTTCCAAACAAAATCATCTAAGTGCTCTCTCATCATTTTGTACAACTTCACTTCTTGGTTGGCTGAGAGATAGGGATTAATATTCAAGGTTTTATATGGACCAAATTCTACAAATTTGATATGGGCACGACTTGTGTCAACTAAGCATAATTCAGTCCAAGGATTACCCTTAGATTTCTTTACAAGCTCAACAAGAGGCATGGTATTGGGGGTTTTCTTTTGGAGGATCTAGTCAATGAGGTCATCTTCATCAGGTTTCCCCCCTCTTATAACATCATATAGGGTACATGTTGAATGGGATGTATTATGATACACTTCAGCTTCCTCCTCCTCTTCTAACCATAGGTTTAAGTCATGCTCAATGGATGGCTGCGCAGGAGGGTACAATACTAACTATTTGGACAAATGCCCATTCTTAATGGTCATTTTCCTAGCCTTGCATCTAATGTAAACATCACCAGTGGCTAACCATGGCCTTTCTAGGATCATAGGATAACCATTGAAAACTTTTTTGGACTAGAGAACCAAGAAGTCAGTAGGATACTCCGAGGAGTCAGTGGAGACCATTACATCCTCAAAAACTCCCTCAAGAGCCATTATGGATCTATCTACAAGTTACAATAATGTAGTGGTATTTCTCAAGGACACTTGGAGGTTTATTTTTAGTATGGCTTATTTGGTCATCACATTGATGGCAGCCCCAAGATCAATCAGGTTGTGAGGGATAATGATGCCATCAATGTGCACATCTACCACTAGACATCTAGGGTCTAGATATTTTGGACAAATCACTCTCCCCATCATCAAATTATATAATTAACCAATAACATTGATGGTGGGGGTGTCTCTTTTTCTCCTCCCAAGGTGTTTGAAACATTTCTCTTTGATAATCTTATTGTAGATGGGAACATCTTTAATAGCTTGGAGGATGGGTATTTTAACACACATATTATTCAATTACCCCATAATTTCAATCTCTTATAGGGTGTCCTAGTTAGGATGGATCAATCTCTCAGGGAAAGGAGGTGGATTTACTTGAGGGCTACTCTCTTCCTTTTCCTCTTCAAGCTCCTCGGGTGGAGATGGAGGTTGGTTATCTGGAAGCACTCTTCCAGACCTGAGGTTGATTTCTTGAATATATACAACATAGGTAGGGTACGATGTCTCTCCATTGTAGACCTATTGTTCTTGCTTGTTATTAGGGTTTGGATTAGGTTGAGAAGGAACTAAGGGTTCTTGGGTGGAGCAGGATGAGTGAGTTGTGGTTGAGATGGAAGTGGAGGCAATAAAGAAGGAGGTTGGTTGAGTTGATACCTCCACCCTTGTGATGGGTTATTCCATTGAGGATGTGGAGAAGCATATGGTTGAAATGGTCAATTGATAGGTTGGGGAGGATATTGAGGAGCATAAGGACAAGAAGGAGGTGTGGACCATGATGGATGAGTGGAAGAGTACCAAGGTGGCAAGGGTGCATTCTGGTTGGGATGGTAATAAGAGTAAGATGCACCTTGCATGCCTTGTTGGTATGGCCGAGATACTTGAGGCATCCTTTGATTTATAAAACAAAGCTACTCAACCCCACCTTCTGCCCTTTTGTATAGAGCTTTAAATCCAGGAAAAGAAGGACATTTATCTGTGGCATGGTTTTCCTCACAGATAGGGTAGACCTCTATGACATTTAATGGACATTCATTTCTGGGGTGCTTTCTAGTGCATTTAGGGGAGAAAAATAGCTAAGGCCCTTTCTTCTTCCTCTTGTCTCCTCTTGATATGCATGTTATCCACTTTCAAAGAAAAGGTATGCAACATTTCATGTTTAAATTCCTCTAACATGTTTCCAATTCCATTCTTGATGGATGTTTTGGAGGGAGAGGAATTGACCAAATCTTGACTAGCCCTACCCTTCTTCCTAGCAGCCATAGAGTGGTTCTCGAACACTTTTTTGATGTCTTCATAGAATAAGTGATAAATTTCTCCCCTAGACAACATGTTGAGGGTTTCTATCATGTCCTCCCTAATCCCTCGAAGAAGAACTAACTTAAGTGATTCAGGATCAAGAGTACATCTGACCCTCCTATAACTAAGTTGGAATATCTCCTCAAAGTCCTCTAGGGATTCATCAAGTCCAAGAGTCATTCTAAAGATTTCTTCTTTGGTTTATTTGGACCTACATTAGTCCCTGTACTTGTTTTTAAAGTCTTGTTGCATTTGAGCCCAAGTAATGATGATATCCCCAGGGAGACCCATAAACCAGTGCAAGGCTTCATCCTTAAGGATAGATGGGAATAACTTTAGCTTCTGGTCATAAGAGGTATAGTCATAGGTCCTATAGACAACATAAAACTGAAACATAAAAGTAGCAGGATCGTTAGAGTTTAAACCACAGGAGTGAGGAAGGGTAGTAGGGCTTAAATTATTCATTCTAGCCTCTCCATTAGTCCCTCTGATAGGAAAAACCTCCTCATTTTTGTTTTCATCCATGGTTTTGGTAGGTGAAATTTTTTCTTCTTCTTCCCCAATAAGTTCTTCAAAAATATCAGCTTCTTCACCTAAGGGGTCTTCTAACTCCCATGTAGTCAAAGAGGGAAGCTGACAGTCACTGAAGAAGAGTGAAGGTTGACTGTTTGAGGGTGTGGGGGTGTTTGGTAAGAATTTTCCTTGAGCATCTCTATTCCTACGAGGCATGAAAGAATTTTTTTTCTTCTTTTATGTGATTTTTTCAAAACTAAATGCAAAACAGAAAGCAATGCTTAAGCAGAAATACCATCTACCTAGACACCTCCCCAACAACGGTGCCAATAAGTGGTGAGCCCTGGTATTTCACCAAGAGTGTTGCAACTCCCAAAGGCTCCTCAACTTTGTTTATAAACTTGGGGTTCGTACAAACTTCGAGGGTGCTATATACACAGTGGATGGAATTCTACGCATGCCACCCTCTACTAGGTCATTTGATCAATAGGGTTGCAAGACCATTCTTATACTGAATTAGGGGGGGATTAACTACTGAAAGTGCAATTCAAAGGTTAGCTCTAAAGTAAATTCTTATCAAATCTAACTTCTAGATGCTACCAACTTGTGAATGCTACTAAATCAATTCATGAAAGAATACAAGAGTTATACTACCTACAGAAAGGAAACTACACTATTTGCAATCAACTATCTAGCTGTCAATTTCACTTGTAAATAGGAAATTATATTACCGACTCATAACTCAATATTTCACGCATCATATCTCTAATTCACACTTAAATATAAAGTGATATTCTACTTGTGTTAAATCTGTGATAAAGAAACTAATGTTATTCTATCTTGGCGCAAAGAAAAAAGGATGGTTGGAATGGCCTAGGTGTTGCCTTTGATCATGGATTCCAAGTTAGGGAGTCAACCTACTCCTAAAATTAGTCAAAATTACATTACAAATTAGAACGCGAGCAAATGGGCTACTACAGGCATGCTACAGGAAGGCCTGTAATTCTATAAGAAGGATGTTGAGAGGGTTTGCACGGTAAGAACAATGAAATCAAGAGATGGAAAGGTGGATGGAAGTTGTGGTAGATGGATGAAAGGTGACCAAAACCCCTAGCCAAGATCAACACTTCAGGAAGACTAGTTTTGGACTAAGAGGGTTGCTCAGGGTGACCTAAGAGATAGAGATCAAGAACAATATTTGAGATCCATCAAAAGAGGTTGGAGAAGTCGTGGATGGAGATGGTGAAAAGGCCCCTTGCCTACAGATCCAAAAATCCTACAATATCACATGCACATTCCAATGGTGGAAAATATGAGTTGAATTTAAAATCTATCTAACTTATGCCAAAAACTCTAATCTATGCCATGAATCAACTTATAAGCTACAATAAACATATGCAAAGCAAGATAACCAATGTAGACCTTTTTCCAAGAAATCATCAACATAGTCATTTTGGGTTGTGATTGTAGATTCCTCTAGTCGTGCTCCCATGAGAGAGATGATATAGAGGTAACATTCACGGGATTTGAGGTATTATATTCTAATAAAATGTAGCAAAATAACAAACATTCTAACTCAAAAGGAATACCAATACACAAGTTCTTGAGTTCAATATCTTCTTAGCTAAAAATAAAGTTCAAATCCTAATGAGCTCTTTGGAATGTTTATTTATAAAAAAGGGTAGCTACCAATATCTCCCTAGAAAATAGAGATGTTTGATTCCCAAAACTCAAGAAAGGTGGATCTAGATCTCCTTGAATTGCACTTTCTTGGATGCTAATGACTTTAAGCTAATGAGAGATAAAGTGGTGATATTGGCTGATTGAGGGAGTTAAGGAGGTGGACAACCTCCTAGAATCTCTCCCTATTGTCTACTCTGAGCTCCTGCATTGAAATTATCTGAAAAATTGCTATGATTCTTGCATTTAAACCATATTAGGCCATATGACATAGAAAACATATTTCACCCCTCTCACTAAGAATAATATAACAAAAAATGTAAATAAATGTGAGAAAGAGATAGTTTTAAAGCTAGAGGATGGAATTATCCCTTATGGTATACCTATTAATGAGCCTCATCAATAATACTCAAGCAACAAGAACCTCATGAGCTCTCTCTCTAACAGGAAGGTAGCAGCATAGACTCAAGATCTCTAGCTCACCAAGAATTTGGCTCTCCAAAATTCTCTCTCCAAACCTCTAGTTTGACCCTCTCAAATGGTCAAGTATAAATAGGTAGAAGAGAGGTCCCAAGAGGATGAATGTAGATGCTCAGGATGATGAGAATTCATGGAAACTTCTAAGTGATTAGTCATGGCCATCTTGAATAAGTGATGAGTCTAACTAATCTCCTAGGGACCAAGACACTCTAGAAGACATCCCTATTTGCAGGCATATAAAAGACTAGAAAAGGCCATAGTCGCATGCATAAGGAAGGGTTGGGAGTGACTACAAGGCTCCATTCACTCTCATAGGCCTCGATTCGTGCGAATGGGAAGTATGACTGGAGAAAAGAAGGTCTAAAGCCTAGAAAAAGTCAAACAACCATGACGACTAATGAACACTGACCCTAGGGGGTAAAATAGGCTAATAAAATTGTAGTAAATTGAGTTCCTCTACCAATTACTATCTCACAAGATGTTGGTTCCAAACTCATCCTAGATAGTCGTAAGCCCAAAATCACTTCAAGGGAAACCATAGGAGATCAAGAAACACCAAGGAAGATTTTGATTTCCATGCCAAAGTGTGCATTTGAGTTTAATGACATCAGCATGACATCATAAACCAACTTGGGTTGGATGACATCAACATGTCAACTCTTTATGTCAGATGATGTTAGCCAATTTCCATCAGAAATTTTTCTTATGTCACCCAAGGGTCAATGCCACCAAACTCGCGAGTGCATATAATCGTGATTTGAGTGAGGAGAAGTTTCACATGTGTAGGATTTGATAACTTGAAGTAGTCAACTATCAACAAGGGAAATCTCACCACACCACCGACCTATATAATGTTTAATGCCCAAAGGCGGTGGCCAAAATCACTTGGGGACATAGGAAAAGCCACCAATGGCCACACATCCTCGGGAGTGGTCTACAAAACCACCTTTCCCACCATGCAAAAACCACTTGTGGGGGAATGAGGGGGGCCCACCATGTCACCACCCAACCACACGGTCTTTAGCTTATTCACCATCAATAGGCCACGTCACTTGGCCATCCTTGTACAATGATGTCATCATCCCATAAAAGTACTACAAAATGATATCAACATGACATCACCGCAGCCAATCACAAAATGACACATGGTAGCCTAAAATGCAATTCTTTTCATAAATTCCTAGAAATCATGTTGTTCTTGTCATTTTCACTGGTAGAGGTCCACGAAATAACATACAAGATACCACACTCAATGAACCCCATTGTGTCATTTCCATCCACCAATGGCATTCCTCCTCCCAGACACCCTCACAATGATTTTTGTGCCAAAACTACAACATATTATCCTACTAGCCCTAACCACGAGAAACCAAAGGAGCTTGCACAGACTCCAAACCACCATAACCCATCACCTAAGCCATATTTTTCAAAAATAGTAATGATCCATTTCACCATTCAACCTCCATTACCGAACACACCATGCATTCCAACAAACCCAACTTCAAACAATTGAATCCATCCATTTTCTTAAGCTTAGTTTCACCCTTTATAAAACTTGGAAAAAGCCCAAAAACACCTCTAGCCTTAAGCAAAATATCCCCATTTTTCATAATATCTTCCCTTTCACTCCCTAAAGAGCCTATTTAACTAATCTAATTGAATCTATAATAATCTTAACTTCGTTCTCCAATCCTAAATTCAAGCTAGCATGTTGCATAGCCCAGCCTCAATGACTTCTCCAGAAACAAAGAAACCACATGCAGAAGTGTTTATAGATGTACAAGATGAGATCCATGAACACAATTTGAGAACTAAAGACATATATGCTAGCATTCACCAAGTATATTGAAATGTACAATCAGGCCTTAACTTGGACAACCTGTTCAGAAACAATGTGGTGAAGGAAGTGATTCCCCAAGTTTATAAATTTATAGAGGTCATAACTTTGGTAGCACCACACTACAATTTTGAAAGTAGAACCATTCTATCCACTATAGGATCCAAAGTAGTGTTATCGAGAATTGTAGAAGAAATAGGAGAAAATACCATGTATCCTAGACTAAACCAGAATGAGAAAGCTAGATGAGGCCATACTGCTAGGATATTGGAAGGCCCTCATTGATGAGAAAAGGAAAAGGGTACTAGCAGAAGCTGAACCAAAAGGATCAGTGGCTCCCACAATTCCTCCATACTCCATAGTAAATTTCTTTGAATATTCCAAAGTGACTCTTTCCATGAGTTCTAAGATCTTGGGAATAAGAGCATACCACATGGGATAAGATCACTGAAACTATGTTGAATGAGGAAAACTAGGAACAAATCCACTTATTATAATAAAAGTTGGAATTGGTCGTGGAAACTAAAAGTGAAGTAGAAAGCTTGAAAATGAAATTTTAGGGAAATATAGAACAATGTATATAACTAATTAAAATCATATAGATGAGAATATGAAAAGAGATTCCACTCAATGACATGGCCTTTTGCGTCCGAAGATAAAACACAAGAGATTAATATTGCAGATTTTCATCATGTTATATGTGGAGATCATTAAGCTTGGAAAGTCATGGCATCTAAAATTTTAAGAGATAGGTACTACTGGCCTTTACTATTCAAGGATACCAATTCTCCTATCAGATCATATATAGAATTCTAAATATTTACGAGAAAGCAAAAGTTGAATTATCTACCATGAAGCTCATTGAAGTCCAAGCTCCATTCCAGCAATAGGGATTGTATTTCATTCTAGAAATACATCCAAACTCCAGTAGTTAGCACAAATTCATCCTCACAACCACTAACTACTTCACAAAATGGGTGGAAGCAATTCCAACCCAAAAGGATGATGAGAATATAATCATAACATTTATGGTGAACCACATTTATCAAGATTTTTATGTCCAAGGAAGCTCATGATAGACAATGCTCAAGCCTTCAAATCCTTGAAAATGATACATTTTTTTTTTCAGGATTATGGCATAGAGTCGGTACATTCTACATCATATTACCTACAAGATAATGGTCTAGAAAATTCATATAACAAGAACCTCATAAGAATAATCAAGAGGATGTTAGAAATGAACAAGAAAATTTGGGATGTAAACCTTAAATATGCACTCTGGGAAGATAGAATAAGCACCAAGAGAGCCAAAGGCACCTTTCCTTATCAACTAGTGTATGGTACAAACATGATATTCCCTATGAATCTGACTATACCACTGATGAAGTTGCTGCAAGAAGGAGATGAAGGTACCAACCTAGTTCAAAAAAGGATTTATCAGGTGATAGAAACCCAACAACACAAGGGAGAGGTCCTCAACAAGATAGAGGCCTACCAATAAAAAAATGGATGTTGTGTTTGAGAAAAGAGAAAAAGAGAGAAATTTACAAGTAGGATATTTAGTGTTGAAATGGTATCTTCTTCGTGCTGACAAAGGGAACCATTGAAAATTTGGAAATTTATGGGTCTGCCCATTTCGAGTACAGGATTCCCACGACAATAATATATATCAACTAGAGACTTTGGATGGATATTTCCTAGGGAGCCCTGTCAATAGTAGGTCCCTAAAGAAATTATTCACATAATCACTTTCTGTATTTTACAAAAAAAATGAAAGAAATAAAGAATATTTTCTCACAAATTTTGTTTCCTTAGAAAATTATAGGGCAGAGGAGTCCACAACACCACATTAAAGAAACTATAGCTTCATTATTTTCAATATGCCACAAGTACTTGTTGTCCCCCATGGAGCCAATTTTGGTGTCAAAATAAGCCCATAAGGTCACAAGCCTAAAGATCTTTAAGGGAAACCATAAGAGATCAAGATGCACCAAGGAAGAATTTGATTTCTAGGCCAAAGCGTGCATTTGAGTTTGATGATGTCAACATGATGTCATAAACCAACTTGGGTTGAATGACATCAATATGATTCGTTTTTTCAGATGATATCAACCAAGCACCATCAAAAATTTTGCTTATATCACTCAAGCATCAACCCCACAAAATCAACAAGTGCATGTTAGTCTGACGTTAGTGAGGAAAAGTTACATGTAGAGTATATGACAAATCAAAGAAGTCAACTATCAATGATGGAGATCCCACCACATCGTTGAATTGCATGATATTTAATTCCCAAAGGTGGTGCAGCTAAAACCACTTATAGACATGTGGCAGGATGCTAATGGCCACGCATCCCTTGAGGCAGTCAACGAAACTACCCTCCCCATCATCCAAAAACTACTTGAGGGGGAAGAGCAAGGGAAAAATTCCTCTTCAACAAAGGGGGAGGGACCACCATGCCACCATCCAATCACACAGTTATTAGCCTATGCACCGTCAACATGCCATGTCACCCATCCAACCTCGTACATTGATGTCATCACCTTGTATAGGTATGAAAGCATGGAATCACTCAAACAAATCACAAAATGATATGTGTCATCTCGAAATGTAATTTTCTTTTATAAATTCCTAGAAAGGGCATAGTTCTTGTCATTTTCACCAGTAGAGGTCCACGGAACAACAAACATGCGATTAGGTTCGACAAACCTCATTGCACCATTTCCATCCACCAACTACATTCCTCCTCTTAGACACCCTCAGGGCGGTGTTTGTGTCGAAACCACAGCACATGATCCTATCAGCCCCAACTATGAGAAACTAGGGGAGCCCATGCAAACTCAATGCCACCATAAACCCTCACCTGAGCCATATTTCTCAAAACTCATAATGACCCATTTCACCATTTGACCTCCATTATTGAACACACCATACATTATAGAAAACCCAACTTCACACCATGGAATCCATCCACCATCTCAAGATTAGTTGCACCCTTTACAAAACCTAGCATCAAACACCTCAAGTCTTGATCACTATATCCCTAGTTTTCATAATATTCTTCTCTTTCACTCCCTAAAGAGCCTAGTTGAAAAATATAATTGTATTTGGAATACTCCCAAATTTCGTTCTCCAGTCCTAGAGTCAAGCCAACATGTCACATAGCCCAACCTCAGTGACTTCTCTAGCAATGGAGAAACCACATGAAGAAGAGCTTGTAGATTCCCAAGCTAAGATCCATGATCCCAATTTGGGAACTATAGACATATATGTTGGCATTCACCTGGTATAATAAAATGTATAAGTAGGCCTAGACTTGGAAAACTTGTTCATAAGTAATATGGTGAATGCATTGGTGCCCCAAGTTTATGAATTTCTAGAGGTCATGACATGGGTAGCACCACACTACAATTTTGAAATAAGAACAGCCATTCTATCCACTACATGATCCAAATTAGCATTGTCGACAACTCCATAAGTAGTAGAAAAAATGTTATGTTTCCCATATCAGACCAGAATGCAAAAGCCAGATGATGCCATACTGCAAGGATATTGGAAGGCCCTCACTAATGAACAACAAGAAAAGTTACTAACAGATCATGTACTAGAAGGAGTAGTGGCTCCCACAAGTCCTCCACCCTACTCCATAGTAAATTTCTCTGAACAATCCAAAGTGACTCTTTTCATGATTGCTTAGATCTTGGGAATGGACCAAGATACAAATATTGATGAAAATATGTTGGGTTTCCCAGTAGCTTTGTTCCACCCGAACACCACAACATGTTCCTTTTTTTATTACCCATGGTACATATCATATATTATCCCCTACCAATTCTTTAATTTTCATTCCACCAATGCATTCTAATACCAACCTCTTCATGAACCAAATATACAGTTCCCTAGAACACCTAGCCACTAGGTTAGTTGATTCATCTAATTTCATGCTTCCCACTATTGAATGGATCCCTTCTGTGAGGTGGAATCCAAATAACATGGGAATCTTATAATATATTCAATATTTTATATGTGTTTTACCAACTTGTCTATGAGCACCCCCTTCCCATATTCATCCTAGAAATGAAAGAGATGAATGAGAAATGGAAAATATGATATCGATACCTCCTAGAATATTGCACAATGATCAAATTTTATGGTTTCGAGGAGAATTCATATTTGTTTCCAAGATTCCTTGCACCTATAATATTTGTAATAGAACTTATCAAACAGATTGTTATCAGTGACTGGTTGCGTTTTTCATCAAGAAAGGTGGTAATAACATCCCATCTACCAAAAGAGACTAGGTCACTCATAGCTAAAACTAGGAAAGCTTAGGATAAAGTGCAAAAGATGTTGGAATAATTGCACTTCGAATAAGGAAATGGGTATATGATCCCATGTATGTTATTTATAATTAGAGGAAGGACAAGGAAAGAGATTCACATAGGCACCAATCAAGACCCATCATGGAGAAAACAACAAACAAATTAACTTTAGAAGAAGTTAGAGAAGTACTCCTCCCAACATACCCACAATATTATAAGATTTTTGGCACCAAAAATACCAGTGATGATGACATGGAGATAGACCAGGAGGGAGATTATAGCTACAAGAGGCCCATGATAGAGGTGATAGAATGAGACGATGAGGAAAAAGAAAATTTAGGTAAATATCTAACACTAATTGCAAGTATTATAGCAAGCCCATCAAGCAAGCCTATAATTCCTAAAGGTCCATTAATCATGGTGCATCAAAAAACATGACATACTTAGAGGTCATGGACACTTTTGACATCCAGACTGATTAGGAGCCATCCCCACTCATTGCACAATTTGAAGATACAACCAAAAATTCTAGGCAAGAGATAAAGAGAGAACTTCAACTTACAGTAATAGGGAAAATGGTAGACACTCAACTGCTCAATGTTTTAGATTTTAAAGGAGATAAATTGTACCTGGTAGTCTTGAAAGCTAAAGGCAAAGAAGTCAACTCAGTTGAGGATTAATAAGCTACTCAGATCACCTTGGACTTGTCACGAATGCCTTTACTTGAAGCATACAATTTGTCCAAGGCCTTAAATAATGTCATCTACAATGAGGTTCAAAAACCTCACTCATCACTTAAAATATTGAAGGAAGACTACAATAGAGAAAAGAAGAATATGGAAAAGGAGAATGGAAGCCAAGGCCAAGATGTTGAAATATGAAGCCTTGGAAAAGTGATTCTGAAAATGGTCATAGATGAAAACCAATTCCAAGAATTTAAGAAGGTACTGGATAAGAGAAACAAATAGATCAACCTCCTAGGAATATAAGGAAAATGGGAGGTATATCTAGTACAAATAATGGAGTTGATGGAAGTTGAAAAATAGAAATAAGAACTAGTCAAAAAGTCTTATATGGCTACTCAAGCGGCCCAACAATACAAACACAAGGTTCTCTTGTCGAAATCAGAAGTAGCAGATCTGAAATGATAAGCGAAGGGGATATTGTCATCACACATATAGCTGGAGCTGTCAAAATTATTTCAATGAACGATGAAGTGAATAGGTTGAGGACCCTGTTAGATAACAAGGATAAGGAGTTGGATAAAAAACAAAACGAAATTGAAGAATTAAACAAAGGGTTGAAGAATGGGAGAGGTCATATCATTGAATCAAATAGGAATTAGATTCCATCTTAAAGAAGAATGCCTCTAGTGACAACCTGAAAGTGACTTATCATACCATCTAGAATAAGATCACTAAGGATATGCTGAATGAGTAAAACTACGAACAAATCCATTTATTACAAGAAAAATGGTTAATGGTCTGAGAATCTAAAAGAGAATTAGAAATCTTGAAAATGTAATTAGAGAAAAATACAGAACAATGTAAATTGTTAATTAAATTCATACAAATGAGAAAATGGAAAGAGATTCCACTCAACGATAGGGTTTTTTTCTCGTCTGGTAATGCAACATGGTTTTTTAGAAAGAAAATCTCATAGAACTGATGGAGAAGAAGGAAAAATAAATATCACATATGGTGATGGGGACCTTGGGAGAATTTGAGCCATTATCTAGGTTCCTTGTCCAAAACGAGATAGTCGTGCAAAAAGAGGACTACCGTATTATCTTGGAAGCAGTCAATAATGACCCCATCTTGTTCGAAAAGGAAGGGGATGCAATGTTACCAAGGGATAAAATCAAGCACCTGCATCCATCCTTTTTCATAATGTTCAAATTAAAGGATATTTTCAAGGGCCTACATCAAATAGATATGACTCCATCACTGATTTGGTAGTAGCAATTAGAATGACCTGAGACTATAGGTGCCCCTTGACCAAGGATTGGAACCTAATATCACAATACTTTGTTGCATCACAAAGGTGGTGTTATAAGGAATTAAAGAAGCCAGTAACACCAACAACATTCACTTCAACTTAGAGGAAATCATCAACATCTAAAATAGAAACACAACATACACCTCAGCATTCCAGACGATCGCCTGCTAAGTCACACTCGCTGACATAATTAGAACAACCATCCATACAACAAGAGGAGTGAGTACGAAAGCATCACTCACCTTAAGAACTAGAAGTATCTAGAAGTAGTCAGTTACACACTACCAATTGTCAGTTGTAAATATCTTAGTGGTTTTATGATACCATTAGTGTTTTAGGGTTAGGGTCCTAGGGTATTGTTCCCAATATATAGATCCCACTTTGATGGAATAGAGGAGGATTTTTTGTATGGAAGATATGCTAAAATTTTGGTAAAAATTTGTTGGGTATGTAATCTAATGTTGTTGTAAGGACTGAGATTCTTAAGTACATAATGGGATGTCAATACTCTTCTCATGTTACTATGTAATTTTGTACCTCTTATGTAATATGGATTTGTAGTTTCAAGTTAATACAACTATGGTTGTTTCATGGCATCTCTTGGTGATACATATTGTTGCCTGAATGAAATGATTGTATGTTTTATGAAATAAGGAGAGATAAAGCAGTTTGATTGTTCATCTTATTTTGTGAAATCAATTAAGGTCATATAGAGTATTCATATATCTCTTGATGAAATATCATATGGGATTAGAGTTTTAAATGCAAATTAATTTTATTTATGTGTTAAGTGGCTAGATTCTTCAGTGCCCAACCATATTCTTGTCCTGTCATTTTCTTTCTTAATTTCGTCAATATACACATAAACTTTATGTCTAACCTAAAGTGTATGAATGCCCCAGTCTGAAAATATGTGGAAGAAATAAATCCCAAATGTATTTTTCAAAAGTTTTATGTATCTCTTGTATAGTTTCCTAAATGAATAAAAATAATAAATCTTGAAATTGAGAAACACTAGATGTTCCCAGGCTCTACATTGTAACACAACACTATGTGACTCAGGGGCCCCACCAAAATCCATGCTTTGTTTGTTCTGAGAGGCAGAAAAATTTTCCCATCTTGTTCCAATTTCATGTAGGGTCTCTAGACCCTAGTATTCATAATGGAGAGAATATAGGTGAATCCAAAATAAAGCCTAGGAGAAATCTTCTATGTAAGGTTTGAAGCAAGCCACCTAATGGCGCATGTACAACCCAACTGAGTTGAAGAAGTAAGGTCCCCCATCCCATATGGCTTTTAGCTCTTCTATGTGAGAGAATATTACAATAAAGAACCCTTTAGAGCCCGATTTTGCATCATGCTAGCCTTTGGGATTCCATTGCACTTCGATCTAGTGGAGGAGATTTTTTTCTTTTAGCCAAATTCCAATAAACTTGCGTATTAGTGTGTGGTCTTGCATGAATTGAATATTTCCATTCAACTTAGCTAGGGGAAGTGAATCCGTGGGATTTCTGGAGATTTTGCAATGCAGGTACTCGTGCTCTTCCTAGCAGGGGCTAGTTCTATCATTTGGAGGGGATTTCCTTCCATATCTGGTTCGGTGGCGTCATATTTTTTAGACTTACCTGAGTCAAGAACCACAGGAGAAGTTAGGTTTGAAGGGTGGATGGAAGGGCTTGGGGCCTCTCCCCCTGAGGACACCATTCTAGGGATGGACTCAGTAGAGGGGAGTCAAATGTCAGCAAACTTGGAGGAGGAGGGAAGGCACGTGGTGATAGGTGCAGTTGTCATAAACCATAAAACACTTATTGACATTGTGATAGTTGTAGATCTACGAGAACCATTTTAGCAAACATGTTTCTTTTCAAAATAATTTTACATGAGCATGATCAGAAAAATTGCTTACACTTGTTATAATTGGTTGGATTGTTGATGAATATTTCTTATTTTAGCTACCATCCAAACTTTTATTTTTGCATTTATTGGAGTATTTGATGCCTTCTTCCATTCCCAAGTTTTCTTGATTTGATGACTCTAGGTTATTTATTTCAAGTGCCTCATCTTCTTCAAAAAAAGGAGAGGCAAATTCCACTTTCTTCATATTCTAGGTTACCATTTCTTGACGTACCAGTATCAGTTGCATTAAAGGATCTACCCATGATGGTGTTCCATTGGATTACAAGATTATTTGATGATATTTTATAGAGCCAATGCACCAAGTTGATTTTTGTTGATACTCACTATTCTTCCCTAGTCCTTTGGGGCATGGTGCTACAATGTGTCTTATTTCAAAACAAGCTCTACAACAAAAGAAACTCTCTCATAACCCAAAATTTCAACATAGGAATAATTTTTTCCTATTAAATTATTTTTTTCTAGGAGCCCTTTCTTTGTTGAAGTCCATTTTTATGCATATTTGGGCATATATTGATATGATATGCCTCTCAATTTCATGGCCTACAAAAGGGAACTGCTTTAGAGCTAAACTTATGGTAATGGATGGTAACCCCCAAAAATGCAAAGGTAGATTTGGGAGCCTTACCGAAATAGGAGCTCATGGAAGTATGTCAATCAAAGGATTGAGAAAAGAGGTCCAAGGTTTCACGCAGAAGATTGAATTTCCCCAAAACCATGTACTTCATTTAAGATTGGATCCCTACCTTCATTAATGGCAAACTCAACAATGAAGAAACACTTTGCACATGGTTGAATGAAAGATTATTTTTTCATAATCAATTTCCAAGAGAAAGAAATGCATTCATTAAGATCTTCTAACTATGACCAAAACATGTTAAAACCACATACAAAACCAATGGATCTAGGAAGTGTAATTGCAGGAACTTCCTAAACCAAAAAAGAGGAGGAAGGAGGAAAATCACCTCCCATGACTGCATCTGTGAAAGAGGAGCCAAACTAATTACAAACTAGATCCACACACTTGCAACTCTCTAAAGGGCTCAAGATGAGCTTCCTCGTGACTATGGGTAGCAAAAGAACCATGAGTAGACCCCACCATGACCCATGATAGATCTAAAACTTTGAAATAGTTGTTATGTCAAACACTGATATGCTTTTATGAAACCCATGCCATCATGGCTATGCTAGGTGAGATGTCATCTAACTTAATTAATTAATTGGCCACGAGGTAATTCCATTTACATTTTTAAAGGGGGAGGTTGTAACATTGGACTTATTAGCACTCACTCACCCGAGTACTACTTTAACCCAAACATAGTTGCATAATTTTGATGAGATTTAGCTCATTATATTAAATCTTGAAAAATATAAAAGTAAGATATAATCTTTTATATACCTATCTTATTTAAACATTTTATAAATTTAAATTTAAAAATAAAATTATACATATATAATTAAAATTTTACAAATAGTTACTCATCACTTTGTTTTATCACTAAATTAATAAATTTTATTTAAAAAATTAATCTATTTTGAATTTTTTATTTTTAAATATAAATTTTACATTATTATTTTTTAAAATTTATTAATCCTACAAATCTAAATTCACTACATATAGCCTATCTCTTCTCTTTAGCATATTAGTTATTGCTATAAATTCGTTTTATTTTTTATTCTTGTCCACCTTTAAAAATATTATAATGAAAATCACGAGGTAAGGATTGTACACCGCCTAAATTTGATAAAGAAAACTTATGCAAGAATATTTTGGTGTAAAATAAATATATGGCTCATTTGGCACACTTCGCTGTTAGTAGAGTTGGTTTTGGAAAAATTTTAAATTATGATTGTTTTATTAAATTTATTACTGAATAATTTTGCTTAATTTATGGAATGAAGTGAATTTTTTATTTATGTAAATTTCTCTCAACTAGGAATAAATTAATCATAAAAGAATAATTTTTTTTTCTTATTATTTGATTTGGTTGGTATATAATTGTATGGTAATTAATTATAAAAATAAAGTTTTTTAGGTTTTTATTTAATTTGGTTGGTATATAAGTGTATTGTAAATGGTGAAGATTTTATATTTAATAATATATTTAAATTGAATTGTTTATAGTATTTATAAAAAAAATATTTTCATTTATGTAACCGTGCAAATGATTGATGTTTTCCATTAAAAGTTGATAAATCTAAATTTAAGTAGATGTGTTTTATTTGTTGGGTGCAACTAATTTTGATAATTTTAGGGTTAAGATGTTTCTAGACATATAGATAGAGCACCAGCGCATTGAATTAACATTTGGAGATATAACTATTTATCAATATAGTCAAGTTGTGATAATTAATTGAATTAGTTGGAACCATCTATCAAATGTATATTGAGAGTAAATTTAGAAAAGTTCCATTGATTGATTCACCTTGTATCCAGAAAGTCATAAGCTCCCATTTAGAAGAGCCCTACTAATCTACTTGTCATTATAAAAGTCAAGAATTACATCCCAATCAAGTCCTAATAGTTGATCCACTTTCTATTAGGAAATTATGAATGTCTCCTTCTATATAGAAAGATACATATTGGTTGAGTCCTACCAATAATTCATTTTTTATTCACAAATGATTTAAAGTTCATTTTACATTTGGAAAATTTAATAAAAAATAAATAAATATTTATTTCTCTTCCAAAATTAATATATATATATGATTGAATATTTTGAACCAATATAACAATGTATTAAGCTTCATTTGTAAAGAAAATAATTGCAATAACTAAATGAAAATATATCGTACCAAGAGTGAAAATAAAATCAATTCCTCAACAATATTGTGATATAATAAATGTAGAGCCAAAAAAATTATTATTCAAAATATATTTATAAAAAGTAGGTCTTTTTTTAGAGTATGGTTATCAAGTTTGAATTTGAATTGGGATTCCAATTCTATTAGATAGATACAAATTTAAATGAAAATTTTTCAATTTAAAACAAAATAGACGATATAGGTCTTAAATATTTAAAAATATATAGTTTTCTTTGTGTAACAACAATGGCTTTTGCTCATTTTCTTTTTTTGAAATTAATGGAGAATTTGTATTATTGGAGAGAGTTTGTTCATTAATTGTGTGTGTGTCCTAGTTTAGGAATTAGTCCCTACTTTCTAAGTGTTACTTCTAATTCTCCTATGCACATGTAAACTTATATATTCTTGATGAATAATGATCAATATAAAGCTCTCCGTGAGACAATCTTCAAGTACAACTTACACATGTGAACTGCTATATTTCAAAATATATCTTATCTCTTCCATTTTTAACACTTTTTGTTAAAAATTAAATGTTCAAAACTTATATAAAATTTCTTCTTAATAAAAATGCATTTAAAACTTATATAAAATTTCTTTTTAATAAAAATAGATTTAAAAATTCAATTAAACATGGAATTTTGCTTACTTCACAGTTCAAGCTCAAATTCTTTCTTTTATGGCCTTCTCAACTGTCTAAACCTTTCCGGGCAGCAATGAAATTGAAAAATAAAAATAAACTTTCTAAACCCTTCTGGGCAACATTGAGATTGAAAAACAAAAATAGAATTTATCTATTTTGGGTTTTCTTGACTTCTCAACTTCCTAAACCCTTCCGGCAACAATAAAATTGAAAAATAAAAATAGAATCCATCTTTTTTGGGTTTAGAAGACACAGTTCTAAGCATTTTATGTAGAGATATTAACAAATCTGTATGGATAAATTCGGAAGCGGATTTCCTTTCATGCAGATGATTAACTACTTATCCTGTCCATGAGAATTTTAATTTTTTTCCAATTATTCAATATACGAATCAAATGGTCTAATTCATTTTAATTTCTGCAGAATTATTCAACATACCAATAAATTTTTTAATTTAAGTATTTTGTTTTTCAAGTAAAATTGATAACTAGTTTTAAAAAAAAAAAACATTATTTAAAATAAATATATAAAAAAGTGGTATCTCTTTGAGATTCATTTCAACTTCTCTTTTTGTTCCCAATGAAAAAAGGGTTATATTCAGTTATGAAATAGTTACATATTTTTCGTGGCGAAGCATCCATAACAGTAGTAATATCAAAAATAGTATATAGGTGCATATTTGCGATCATGGAGTCATACAATATATAACTCTATAACCAGTCGGTGTAGCAATATTTTGACCTGTATTAATAGTGGATTTTCAGAAAGATCTAAATATAACAATAATAGCATGTATGGTTGATAATAGACTTTGTATGGCACATTTAAAAATGTTGTAACTAGTTAATAAAAACAGAGAATATGAGATGATATCTATATGATATCAAAAAATAAGTATATCAAGATTAGAAAGTTACCGTGGTAATGGCAGTGTCCAGGCCTCCAACCAAGTGTCACTTGTTGGAAATAACACTGGGAGGGGGCTGAATCAGTATTATCTGGTCAATTATTTTATTTTTCAAACTCAGAACATATATGCTGCCTCAGTTAAAGAAAACCACATATATATGCAATTAGATAAAGAAACCCGCTTATACCATACAGACTTATAATTTAAAATATTCTACAGATGTTGAACATTAATCTGTGCATTAGGATCATATAAACAGTAACCAGGAACAGAAAAATAGAGCAGAAGACAATCAAACACAAGAACCCAAGATATAAGGTGGAAACCCAATGTGGGTGAAAACCACCCGCTGCAATATGTCTCCATCTCTTCAATTAGAAACTTCTTTTTACAATGATTCTACACTGGTGCAGTCCTTTACTAGTACACAGGCTGCTATCTGTAGAGAGCTACAACCCTCTCTCATTTTCCAGCTTCTCCTAGAAGGGAGATACAACCCCTTTAGTTCTTGTACTAGTTGAGATACTAGTACGTAGGCTGCTACCTGCAGAAGACTACAACCTTCTCTTCCTTCCAGGGACCACGTTTCATAAATTTTCAGACTGGATCCACAAATAACATCAATCAAACATCAAGAATTTCTACATCAACCAATCACCCTTTCACCAATCAAAACTGAATCAAAATAAACACTTCTCTGACGACTGTACCTAGATCATAATAACAGTAATCACACCCCACTTCTGAACCCAGAACACTGTAGCAATAAACAGAAGTAGCTAGAACATAAATCAAGAGATGTACACTACTTCACTAAACCTGCGTACAGATCTATAAATTCATTCTTTCAAACATTCAGATATTAGTTAACCCATATTATCAGATTTATAGATCAAGCATGCACCACATATCACAGATCAAAATCATATAGGGATAACACTATTCCAGCCTTAAGATTTTGACCCATCAATAGAACTTATCCTTCTCGTTGTGCTCAAGTTCCTTCTTCATTCAGATCCAGATCTGCACCATAACCCAATCACTGTATTCCAGATCTAGCACTTTATCAGATATTCAATAATTCAGAAGATGCCTTGCCAAATGATCTCCTTCCTCTTTTATAGCCTTAGGCCTTTCACAATACCACAAACCAAAAACCATAACAATTCAATACCATGGACCGAATACTTGGGATCAACACTTATGACGAGATACCATGGCCCAAAACCATAGGTTCAAATACCAAGGACTAAATACTACGGACCAAAACCATAGGATCAAAAACTGTCGGACTAATACCATGAACCAACCATACGATTTCCCATGTGTGTGCACTTTTCTCTGCATGAAAGTGCGTGAACTTTTCTCTGCATGAAAGTGCGTGAACTTCTCTTTGCATGAAAGTGTGTGAACTTTGCTGCACTATAATTTATCATATGAGATGAGTGGATTGCCATCAAGTACAACATATGTATCATAATGCAAAAAATCTCCCCCTTTGGACTTGATGGCAACAACAACCAATCATTCTCCCCCTTTGACATCAATAGAAAAGGGGTAGACTACCATACTCCCCCTGAGTACCTGCTGAAAACTCTGAACGAGCTCCCCCTTTGTATATGCTCTATGATGAAATGTTGTCTGCAAAAAGATGTTCTACAAGAAAGAACATGACTCCATACATTATAAGTAACCTTCCTATCATCAAGACTCATACATACATCCATCTCCCATCCAAGTGGGAATACACAAGATAGACAAAACTCATTCATCCCAGGCATAGTGTGGAAACCAAAATAGGCCGTTACATGACCTTGATATGAAAAGAAGTACATGAAATAGAGACAAGAACAACTATCAGCAGAATCAACCTTCAGA
>APFE031592899.1:2607-13993 GCA_000404065.3 Pinus taeda | reverse complement strand
AATAAAATAAATAAATTAAATAATATCAATTAAAATTAAATTATTAGATAATTATTAACAACGTTTACATGCCAACGTGTCACAATGTTAAATCTAATAGCATGCCATAATGTAAAGTAACAATGTTTACTATTAAAAATAGCTTTAATAATCTCAACTATATTTGAGTTCTAAAATTATAATAATCTCAACTACATTTGAGTTCCTATTATTAATAATTATTTTAGACAATATCAGTTATTATGATGCTCATATTTTGATACAGGCCTATGAAAATCAGTTACAAGAGATGCAGGCATCGTTACAAGCCAAGGAGAAGGAACTTAGTGATAAACATGTTGAGTTAGAAATCTTGAAGGATGAGTTCACAACAAAGGAAGAACACCACTTAAAAACAATTACGAAAAGTTCATAGCAAAGGAAGAGTTTGAGAAAGTTACTAAAGAAATTGAAAATTTCAAAACTGATTGGAATTATTTGGGCATGTTTGGAGTTCCTTCCTTTTGGGAAATGATAACTGGTTGATATTGAATGAAGAATTATGCAAAAAAAAATAAGGCTATTGAACAAGATAATGGTTATTTGTCAATACATAGTGAAAATGATATTTCAACCCACCTGGTTATCAATGCTTTGTGCAGGGACTTCTGAATATTGGCTGGATAAAAAAGTTAATCCAAAACCTCCCTACAACTTGCTACCAGATCAGGGCAAAGCTAACAGTTGCAATAAAAAAGCACAAGAATAGCACAGTTGGGACAAAATTGCAAAGGTAAAGAAGCAGGTGAGCTGAAATGCTATCTTGGAGCAAGTTTCTTCTAACACTTTAGTAGTTTAGCCAGTCCAGCCGATGAAAAAAGGTTACTGATCAACAAGAAGATTGGGATGAGGTGGCATTGGTCATGCCTTAGATGCCAATGGAAAGAATGCACGAATCCTAAGGACAATCCCCTGATGCCATGTCAAAAAGGGGAAAAGATTCCAAGTCACGAAGGTGCTCGTGAAATTTTATTTACTTTTAATTTATGTTATTTTACTTTGAATGTTGATTAAATTAAAGACAATTATTACGATAGTTATTTTTAAAACTCTATTTAAGACCATGTTTCTCATTAATAAGGTGTTGTTGATAAAAGAAATAATTTTTAATATTTATGGATATGAATGTACTTGATACATGGATCTATGGTTAATTGAATGATATAACTCTTATGTCTTAGGTAAATTCCCTTTTGATATATGTGTTTGTTTACAACATTTTAAAATGTGTTCAATGTTTGACTTGCTTCATAGTTTGTGGCATATATTTTATTCAATTGCTTGGTTCTCTCGTATTTATTATCAAATCAAGTGATTAAAATATTGATTATTTGATCGAAGGTTTAAGTTCCATGAGCTTGCCTCTAGGGCCGATAAGTGATCTTTTACTTGACATACTTTGAAACTGTTGCGTTTTGTTTTCTTTATAGTGTGCATGATATTATTGTGTTTATGACATAAATGGATCTTAGTTCGCTAGCTATTGTGGGATTGGCTTGAGAAAGAAAGAGAAGTTGTATGTGTTGTAACGTTCTTTCCCTTTTATCATTAAGCTAACGTTTGTGTCTTAAATATTTATGTTTATTCTATGGTTATTCTACTTTTATTTTTTTTTCTGTTATTCATTGTATCTTTGATGTGTGAGGTATATCATTCATCAACGGTTAGTAATTAGAATTTTTTCGTATAATTGTAGGCATGAAATACCCCCTGTGGTGTACAGGAGGCTAGCTTGAGGCACCTAAAGTGAGATTTTTTTTAATCCTAGACAAATGCGTTCTTGAGAAGTTCCTATCAGGAACAAATTGAGAACCAACAATGAGTTTGATAGACTAGTTATTCAAAGTTGCTGTTGTGGTAGGGTTTTCGGTGGCTAAACCTTAGGAAGTTACTTATTCAGATATAGATCAACATCCCATCTCCTTCCTTCTATAGGACTTGAATACAACCCACTTATATTCTTCTTAGACTCATTGTAGTGGATTTAATGGGAAATATATGTTTCAGTCAAATGCAATCAATAGGTGTAAGGTATTGTCATTTAGGCATACCACTGAGTTGGGATGTGTTTTGAGTCTTAGTTATTCTTGCACTATATTGAAATTTTGTAAGAGGGGGAAAATATGGGCAGTGATATGGACACCTCTTGCTCATCTTTCAGTCCCTCATGGTTGAGAGTTTGAATCTCAATGAAGAAACGTTGTTGGTGCACATTTGGGTTTGTTATTTCCTCTCTTGTATTCACATTGTACAATAATGGTTTTTCTTAGGGTAGTGAGGCCCTTTTGAGGCCTCAAATAACTATAATTTTCTACTATAAGCAAGCAAGGACGCTTCATTTATTTGTTTTGTTTGTTGCCTCGAATCTCCTTAAAATTGAATAACAGGTACATATATTATTTTGCCATGGATTAAATGTTTTAGCTAGGTCATATATCCATTCAAATTCATTAACATTATAAACCTAATAAAGAAGCCTAGGTATCAAAATTTGATTGTTCGTCTCGCTAAGAGGGGTGTTAATATTCTTGTTACAACTTTTTCAATTTAAAGAAAATACCAAGATTTTCTAGTCTTTGAAATGAGCCTTTTTCTGTAGGTATGAACCACTCTTAAAGACTACGTGGATATATGGCTCATATATCTAGAGTGAGTATAGCATTAAAATAAAAGATAACATTTGCAATTCTTCTTTCCTCATAGAAGTTTCTTGTAGTTATTTTTTCCTCTTAGTAGGTTTGAAGTTTTTGGGATTATATTTTAATTCAACATAACTGATATGTTGTTTTATCTTCTTAGTTTTATGTTGATCAGTCTTTAGAACCTTATTAATATTTAGTATTATATACCATTGATGTATTTAATTTACTATTTAAGGCAATTAATTAAAATTAACCAATCCTCTTAATATAATATAATCTAAAATTTTTGAATTATTTTTTCATGGATATATGTTGATCATATTTTCATCTACAACTAATACATTTTAAAACTGATGTCTTGTATAACTTCCCAAAAGGTTGTAATCCTAGTATTATCATTCTAGGAGTTTCTACTTGGGGTCACCTCTTCTATTAGTAGCCTAGGATAAACACAATACAATTGTAATGCTTCTCGTGGAAGCACTTGAACTAACTTTTAGAAATATACAAGTGTTTCATGTCCTTCACTATTTTGTCTTAAAATAGATCTAACAAGTGATGTACCTAAGAAAAAATTGAAGTTTGGACAACTAATTGCGTCATTGTTATTACATCAGACTTTAGTGATTGAATTTATTGATACGTCTACTAGATTTAGATAAGGCACTACGGTCCTAATAAAAGGATATTTGTAGTACACAAACAACACTTCTGCATGCATGCTAACTTGTAATTTAGATTTTATTAGAATTCACATCACTATAGTAGTCAATTCAAGCTGTTCGAGAAGAGATATGCCCTCAAATTCCTTTTTCTCTACCCTATAGGCATACCAACTGTTGATCTTTGGCATTAGATTGATATACATTTCCAACTAAACCTATAACTCTATTAGCTTTCATTTTTAGATTTGTAACACTTAGCCCTATTTTGAAGTTTAAACCATTATCCCTTACCCTTTAGTTTGTGTATTCAACTTCCCTCTATTTTCCACCTAGGCATACAAACTACAAAGCCTAGGATTTTCTTATTTTCACCTTTTTTTGGATATTTTTTTTACATAAAGACCCTAGATGGATGGTTATGAAATGACCTGTTAATCAACTTGTCTTGTATTGGATGAGGTATATCATAGATTGAGGTTCAATTTATTGTGTAAAGTAATTATAATTTAAAGTTAATAATGGCAACTATAGTAGCTTGCTAGAAAAAATTAAGGCAATAAACATTGTCTATGGCTTCTTTATTTAGCCCAATGACGATAAAAAATGATAATTCAGTTTTCTTTTCATTACTACCTCTTCCTTTTTACTTTTAATTTACATTATTTTACTTTGAATGTTGATTAAATTAAAGACAATTATTACGATAGTTATTTTTGAAAACTCTAGTGTGATTCCCAGAACTCTTCCTAATCTGGCAAGAAGTTGAAGTCTTCTGCTAGAGGAAGTGATCCTTAATTCTTTGAAGAGGGGGACCTTCAATCTGGAAAAAGGGGCGGTCTACAACTTTCTATAGTTTAAGGAAGACCACTAACCAAAGGAATTCTTAGAGGCTTCTGTGTCTCTGACTATAACTTTGAATCTAGATATGGTTGTCTCTAGTTGTACACTCAAGCATCAAGTTTAGGTTGTGACTTAGGCTCGCTTGACGTTGCTTTGAAAATTGTAGTTGACCATCATTTTCCCCCCTTTCAGATACAAGGTGAGATGGAGAAAACTCAATTGATTTGAATCCCATTGCCAAGAAGTGATCCCATTACCAAGAAGTGATCCATCTATGGTGAATCTTTATTCTTGCACGAGGATTTTTTTTGAAACATCTATTTGAATAATGAGTGTGTTGGCCACAATACTTTCACGGGTGAAGATCAAATAAATGATATTTCATATAGCCAACTCAATCACAATGTTGGCATTTAACAATCTGTGGCTACTTTGGAGGATCAAGATCTGAAATAGGTGAAGATGAAGTGCCATAAAGAAACCCAACACTTTGAAATTTGATTGGCTTTGAGTAGTCTGGAGTAGGAAAGGATGCCTCCTTATCATATCCAAGACCTTTTATGTTCTTTTTGCTGACAAGCTCTTCCCAAGTTCTGGTGATGCGCTTGGGAAGTGCAGGCTGAGTTTTTGCATTTGCATGCAAATCTTCTCTTGAAATGGGTAATTGATGGGGATCGTCCTCAACTTTATTGACTTTATTACTTGATGATTGTTGATGGGTGACTATTTCAACCTCAAATAGAGGATTTTTCTGAACAAAAACAAGTTCAAAAGGATGCCTTTTTTGTTGTCACTGTAGGTTCACCAGTATTATGGAAAATGTTAACCGCTTATCTTTGGATTCATCACCATTGTTTAACAATGAATTGTTTTTCTCCATAGAAGTAACTCACACGAGATTAATTGAATTCCTTTTCAATTGATTAGTAACCTTTAATGGGAGATCAAATCCATTCGACAGGGGTCAGTGAAAAAATTTATGGTTGCTCACTACAATGCACTTAGAATCAATGGAAACCTTTGAAAAATGAGCCCCTTAGTGAGAAGGTTTCTCAAAATGGTGGAAAATTATTTGATGTACAAACCTCAAATGATCCTTGCACTCTATTGTGCTTAACAACACTTGCCAACAAATGGGGCCAGAGATTGGAGGAACAACGATATGTGGTGCGAGATGAGGCTAAAGGCCAAGATCTCATAGAGTGCTAACAGGTTATTGACAAGGAAATATGTCTAATATCTTTTTGAAATACAAACAAATTAGTTGAGAAATCCCTCTATCAACTGGAAAAGGGACTTGCCGACATCCCTGAATGAGAAATCCTTCTATAAACATGGAAGGAAAAGACGATGGAGGATAACCCTGACCTACGAAGAATCCTTTATCAGGTTCCAAGCCTGAGCTATGAGGTCTGGTACATAATGGTTTAACAATATCAACAAAGAATAACTCATAGGTCACAACAAATACTTCATGAATCCATGATCTATTCTTTGAAAATGTTGAACACAATGCCGAAGAAGGGAGTGGAATGATAAAAAAAGATACTCATACGATGCTAGAGACGTTAGAAAGAGTGTTTCCAATGATTTTAGTGAGAGAGATGAGTGCTTGCTTAACCAAAAGATGGGTATGCAAAGAAATGAAATGGTCAAGTGTGCATATGTTTCATCCTTTTGATGGACTTTCTAGGAAAAACTAGAACAACCCTATGTTTCAAAATGTTAGCAGTTGTTTGGCTTCAATAGTAGACCAGTGTTAGGGTTGACAAAGTTGGAAGAGAACGTTAGCAGTTGTTTAGCTTCAATAGTAGACCAATGTCAGGGTTGACAAAGTTGGAAGAGAATGACAGGGAAAACAACCTAGTGCATCAACGCACAATGAGGAAGAAGACTATGCAATTAGTCATAATAATGACTATGACTTGTCACCAATTTTATGAATTGCCACCACATAGGCCCTTCTTTGAGGGCGGAGGACTATGAGAATTCTCCCTATTTTATTGTATTTAAGCACATGAATGACTCATGAATACAGGAAATATATGTTTCGCGTGTGTAATGGGAAACCACGATTTGACTATTTTGAAGATTCTATGGTATTCACACGAATATTTGAAGATTGTGTGAAGCTTACTTTTCAGTTCATTACAACTTTCTTTGTTTTTGTTTTGGCCGTGTAATTTCCCAATGTTCCACGTACGCAAGAGATAAAGATTAGCGAAGGAGCTTGGAAAGTTCATGGGTGCGTTAAAAAGTATTTTCTCGATAACACGGAAGTAGGGGCGGCGGAGTTTGACCAGTGGCAGTCAAACTCCACAACAGGTATACTTTCCATTCTACAGTTTCCAACGATTTATTTTGTTCATCTTACACGGTTTAATTATTATCATTTGACCTGCTTTCATGGACTCTTAGTAGCTCATATGAGCGTAGAATCTTTAAATGCATGGGAAACTTAAAAACATGGCCTATGCGTCTATGTGTGCAGAGAAAATCAGAATTTCGAGCATTGTAGGTTCTCCATTCTCCATTGGCCATGAAAATCCTCCACGGCAGAGTTTCATGCTCGACACTTCTCTTGATGATAATTACTCTTCAGTCACAGATTTACAAGGCAGTACAGCAATCTAGATGCCACCACAATTTTAACTATACAACAGACAGTACGTATGAGAGAAATTGTTGGGGATTTTTCTGGTAAAATCCCAAAAACAAACAAACAGACTGAATACAGAGCAATGCTCTGTTTTTCTCCTCAGGATCTCATGCACAGGGAAGCAAACAAAATTTTGAGGACAGAGGTTTTTCACACCAATAAAACCTTTATATTCATTAATAAAAACTCTGATACATATTTCTTCCTCTTACTATGAGGGATTCACCAAAACTTTTCACCAAAAACAAAATTACTCTGCCTCTGTTACTAATGATTTTTACACTGGTGTCTAAAATCTACATTCACATTTACTGCTGTAAAAATGGCTTTTACATTTACTCATTTACCACTGTAAAATGAAATTCTTACATATGGTGTAAAAATTTCTTACATAAGTTTACTGTTGTAAAATAAAAAAATTTCACATTCACCACTGTGTGAAATTTTTCATTACATTAGAAATGCTCGGGATTTCACCTTTCATATTCAAAATACAAAAAAATATTGGCATCCCATTTTGAAACCATTACATGCACCTGTAAGAAGGAATCCATTTCATTCACTTTCGGGAGTCATTTTTCAATATTACACTGCTGTGTTTTTCCCTATTCTTTTCGCTGCTGGGAACCTGCTTCTCCCGTGTGCAATTACAATACATCTTCAAATGAAGACTAACACAAAACATATACCAAAACCAAAAAACATTTAATGATAGGTTGACTTACCCATACCTATCTTTAAATTCACGCCCATACATGCCGTATGAAAACATAAAGTTTTTACCTAAGTTAATGACACATTCATCAAATACATTAAATAGAACGTGCGGTAAAAGTAAAATTAACTTTCATGCAGGTTGCATGAAATCCTTGTCCATTGACCTGATGGGACGCAATTCGTTCACCAACCTCACACAAAACAAACGAACTTTAGCTTCCGGGGAGAGGGTGGTTTTCTGTCCGTACACTGGACGCGTGGCAGCTAGTCGGGGTGTTCGGAGGCCCTCTAACAAAAACAGCTTATTGCAACAGGCGGTGCGAAATGTGCTGGCGGTTTTGTGAAGTGGTTTTCGGAATAAATGCGGGCAGTTGGAAATTAATACTTCAACACTCCCCTTTAATTTCAACTGCTGGGCATTCACTCATACCCAAACACTTCCTCACATAGAGGGATTCACCAACTGCTTATGATGCAGTTCCACAAACAGCAAAATAGTCTTCCTCTTAATAGAGAGATTAACCTGAAACTGTGCTTAAGAGCACCTTCCTCATGACAGAGGGATTCACCATAACAATGTGCTGAAGAACACCTTCCTCTTGATAGAGGGATTCACCTGTGACTATGCTGAAAAGCATCATCCTCTTGATAGAGGGATTTACCATGTGTATGCTAAAAAGCATCTTCCTTTTGACAGAGGGATTTACCATGACACTGTGCTGAAAAACACTTTCCTCTTTAACAAAGGGATTCACTAAGAACTTCACTTCCTCTCATGGAGGGATTACTGCCAAACACTGCTTTAGATGCAGTTTCAAAACAAAACATTCATTGCACTGTTGTGCATACTCATTACATTGTTCTTTTATGCTGTTGCATATTCTCTGCTGCACTGTTGTGCCATCTTCTTTGCTGCGTCTATCCCACACTGCTGTGTCTACACTTGTTGTTGTGTTGCTGCACTTCACTTACATTTCTTTGCAAGCTCTGCATTGTTGTGCATTCTTCAAAGACAGAATACTCTATCTTTTCTGGAACAATTACTCTGTCCCACCTTACAAATTTACACTGTTGTATGTAAACATTTCTTACATTCACTGCTGTTGCATATGTTGCATTTTAATTCAATGAACAACACATTCACTATACTTACATTTACTGTTGTAAAGGAAAAATTTCTTTTACATCTGCTGCTGTCCATTACCTTTCATTTCTTCAACAAAAACTTCATGCTGCTGCATTTTATTATTTGCATTGCTGTGTAAAAACACATTTCTTCACTCTCTCTTAGTTCTGGTTTCATTTTCTTCGCACTACTGTGCTTCTCCTTCTTGCCATCACGCTGCTGCCTTTTCTTATGCACTGCTGTCCATACTCATAACCATAGACTCTGTCATCCCTCGGTTTTTATTTGCTGTTGCATTGCCTCTGCAATTTTCACTGTGGCTGCCTTTTGTTTCATCATACTGCTGTGTGCCCATATACTAACTCTTTACTCTCCATTACTTGCACATAGAGAGAAATCATCCTCACGCTGTTTTGCGCTGCATTCTCCACACAACAAAACAAAACAAAAAATTAACACGGGCTGCTGCCTTCTCTTTTTACACCCTTGCTTCACACAATCTTAGTCTTAATTCATTTTTTTTACACAATCTTAGTCTTCTTTCATTTCTCTGCTGCCACACATTATCATTCACCCATGTGCGTTAAAAATCTGCTATCCCTGTTTCTCTTTATGCATTTCTTTGCATGTTGCATTGCAAAGAAAAACATTACATTTTTTTTACTGCTGTGTATTGTAGTCACTCTGTTGTGAGTATGTTCTCTCACATTACATAGAAGGAAACTACCTTCCATTGCTATGCATTTCAATGCATGTGCTCTATAACAAAAAAAAATCAAAAACTGTTGTTTTATGTTCTATCTTCCCACTGTTGTGAGGGTCTCCATGCTTTGCATACTTTTCTTATTGCGTTGCTGCACTTCACATTTGAGTGCTGCCCCTTTTTCTTCTCTACTTTTATGGCAGATTTAACTTCATATTTTTCCCTTATAAAAGGTCTTCATCAAAGAGTGGTTATTAAGACAGTTCAGCAACAAAAATTACAAGCTCCCCTTTAATGTGTGCTTGTCTTCTTTTGGCAGACTCTTCTCAAAACAAATTTAGATCCACTGGGGAGTTCAAGGGATTTTCAGATTGCATTTCCTTCCTTCTCCATACTTGTGTAACTTTCTTCTTTTGCATGGGTCTAGCTTGTGTAAGAGCCCATGCCAAGTTACAATCTCGTGCCATATGCTCAATGTCATGACACTTGAAACATTCAACATTGTTCATGAATAAAAATTCATGATTTCTTCTTGTGAAATTATTTCTTGGAGATTGTCGGGGACCACAACATCTATCTCCATGAAATGCTCTACAGTCCTTTGCCATATGACCAAAGTTTGAGCAAGAATAACAATAACCAAAAAATGAACTTTGGTACCTGGGAGATGGAGGTTTCCTTGATGTACTTCTGAAGCCTTGCTGCCTTGAGATCCTTTGATGATCACCATTGCCTCTTGCATCTTTGCCATCAGCTACATTTCTCCTTGGAGCTGGTTTTCTACTTGGAGCAGAATTTCTTCTATTGTAGCCTTCATCTTTCTCCTTGCCTTTGCTGGAACTAGGAGCATCACCATTTCTTTCTGGCTTCTTCACATCTCCTTTGCTTAAAGCATTTTCATCCTTGTTTGAGGATTCACCTACATACCCAAGTCCTGATTTATCAGATGGAGATCTGTGATAGCTGAGCATGTCATCCAAAGCTTGAGAGCTCTTCATGATCTTGTTCATCCCTTCAACCTTCTTCCTGAGGAGGACAATCTCTTCTTCCAATCTTTCACACTCAGTATTCTTCTTTGCAAGCTGTTCCTCAGTTTCTTCCTTACTACGAGTAGCTTCAACTGCTACTATTTTAAGGGAGATGATATCTGATTTCATTTTGGAGATTTCTGCTTGACTGCTCTCCATTTTCTTTTCAGCTTCTTGTGCCTGCTTCTTGGCTTCTTGTAGCTCAGACTTAAGGGAGGAAACCTCTACCTTGTACTGTCCAATCTTTTCTACAAGTTTGTTCACTCTCTTGTGCCTTTATTCAAGTTGACTTGACAAGGCATCTTCCTGCTTCTTTGCTTTATTCAACTGATTTGTCATGAATATGACTTCTTCATGATGCTTCCTTTTGCTTTCATCAAGTTCCTTCTTAAGCTTGGCAAGCTCTTCATCCTTTTCTTGTACTTAAGCTTGATGAGATCAACCTTCTCATTTTCAGCTTCTATGATGGGTTCAAAATTTCCTTCTTCACTGAGGGTCATGGTCAGTGCTCCCTTTGCATGAAGGTCATGAAGTCTGTCCCATATATCCTTTGCTGATGAATATTTTCCTAGATTCTTTTTTACAGAATCAGGCAGACCATCCAAGATTATCTTTGCTGCTCTTGCATTGTATTCCTTGGATTCTTCATCCATCTTACTATCATCAATCACTGATTCCCATATTTCAATCCCTTCAGACTATAGGAAAGTTCTCATTATTATTTCCCACATATCAAAGTTTCCATTGAACCTTGGAGCCTCAAATAAAATGCTTTTAAATAGATTGTCTTCTATTTTAACAGAGGAGGGAGACACAACCTTAGGGGATTTGGACACTTTCTTCTTTGACCTTGCCATTCTTAACTATTTTTAAAAACCCTGACTGTGTTTTTAAAACCACTGACTGTTTTTTTAACAGCAACTCAAAAACTTGAGAAATACCTGAATCCCTTTGGCTGAAACTTCAC
>APFE031592887.1:8288-46506 GCA_000404065.3 Pinus taeda | reverse complement strand
TTCTTCATCGAACACTCCCGTTGGTTTAGTACCCGGATCTACCGCGATCCACTAATCTTTATCCACCAACAGATCCTCCATCTTGAGTTTCCACAACTCAAAACTCTGATCATTAAATTTCTCGATCTTTATTTTTCCACTGCTCGCCATCTTCTTTTACCACCAGAATCGATCTCACAGATCTCCCACTGAATAGGGTCTACCACAGGCCCAAGAAAAACCCCTCAGCAACAAAGGCGTCCCTTTGAAGCCAAAATAGCTCTGATACCAAATGTAGGTTTTAACCTTGTACATAAATTACCTTCTAAAACATAGAAAATAAATAATGCGAGAGCATAACACATAAAACACATATACACAGAGATTTTCCCCTGGATCCAAAAACTCAGACTACCAGCTTGATTTTTATTATGTTCCTTTCAATGTTACAATACATATTTATACATTCCGAAGCATCCAATACCATGGAATGAAAACCATCGTGTCCAAAACCATGGACCGAAAACCATAGGTAGGTTTTCCCAACCTAATATAGGGTCCATTTTTTTTTTTTTTTCCTGGGGCGTTGCCCTGGACCCTGTAGAGGGGGGCTACCTGCCCCCCTCAAACCCCCCTATGACCCCCTCGATGCGCAATCGGCGCAACGAAGGGGGGGCTCTGTCCCCCCTCTAACCCCCCAGTTCACTACGTAGGTTAGTCGTGGAAAGAATATAACACAACCCAACAAAAATTAAATATTTCTAATGTTAAAAGAAATGGAGGGCAGAGAGTGCTAGTATTTACATTAACAACATTTATTACAGATTCAAAAATATCACAAGACTTATCAAACAAAACTTGTGAAGAAGAAACTTCACTACCAAAAGGATGTTGAACTACAAGTGCTTAAATTAGCAATCCACATTGTCATGTTATCTTTGCAAGCTCAAATATTGAAATATTGGCATGAGCTATTTTCATGTCTTTGACAATGTTATAATCAATAATTTCGTTCTTAATAGGTTGTGCTGATGTATTAGGCAGTGTAGCTTTGTTTGAAGCTTATAGAGTGATGGGCTTGTTCTTATTATTCATGGAAGTGTTCTTAGAAGAAGGAGCACCTCTAGACTTGTTCTGCAGATTCTGAGTTGGATTGGAAGGTGGTAGAATCCTTCTCGACAATTAGTTTTAAGCTCTTGCTCATAGGCAAGTCCTTTGCTCCTCAAATTATATCGATCGTTCGATTCTTGAGGAGTCTCACTCACTGGTAGCTTATCAACACTTTATTTTTCAACATTATATATGACATGAATTGCATTAACCAAATTTCCAACACCCGAACTCTCTTCGGTCACAGTAGGTTCACATGCTTCTTCGGTCTGCTCAAATTTTTCTTCTGCTAATAACGTGTATACAAAGTTAGTCATCATAGCAGTTATATTATGATTCCATTGGGAACATGTCTTCTTTGGATGTTTCTCTTGATGGAAAGTACAAAAAGTATCCATGCCCCAACTTTCAACATTAAAATTTGTATTAGAAATCTAAGCATATTTAGTCGATTAATAATTGTTATTTATTTTAAATAAAGGCGGCTTCACAAACGTTTTTATAGTAGATGACTCACTTTACATTCTTTTTAATTTAGATACTTCATCCGTAAGAAACTTCAAAGACTTAGTGAAGCTTTCCATATCAAATGAATCTTTCTCTTTGGTCTTGGCAGAAGAGGCTTGAGTTTTCTTACTAGTTTCCTTGGAGTCTTTAGGATCTTTAGGGTCTTCAATGACTCCAATAGAACACATGTCCTTTTCAACAACAAGATATTTTTCAAAATTTAAAGCCAAATTCTCGTTTGTAGCTCTTTTCACGAACACAAACATGTTAGTTGGAAAGGAAGTTGTATAACAATCTTTCATAATTGAATCATGTGGTTGTACATTCATGGGGAACTTGTTCACCAAATGAGTAAATCTTTGGTTGAAACCTTTCACTCTTTCCTTGTCCCCCATTTTGATATTTATGAGTTCTTTTAATAACATGTTGAGATTTTTATCATCAAAGAACTTTTCTAAAATTATACTTATTAAACTCCCTTCAACTATGGATTGAATTGGCCATAAGACTCTGATACCATACTGGTGCTTGTTAGGCCCCTATACTACTAGTGTAACCCCTTATTTTTATTAGTACAACCCACTTATTATATTGATGTACCCTTGTAGTGCCCATATTGTTACTATTGTGCCCCATAGAAGCCCACTATTGTTATTATTGTGCCCTTACATTATTATTGTTATGTCGGCTCTGATTATGTTATGAGCCCTTAGACTCCTATATATAGAAGGGAGGTCTTTTCATTTGTATCATCCAAGAATTGTTCATTTATGTAATGTAAAGGAGGTTGCCCCCTCGAAGAGGCTGAATTCTAAGGCGTTGATCTATCTTTTCTATCTTTTTGTGAGCTGGTTTCATAACATTTGGTATCAGAGCTTTGGATTCTAGGGTTTCGCTGCTCCAAATAGGTCATCGTGGAATTTTCACTATAACTTTTTTTCTGCAACGTTTCAGAAGCTAAAAAAAAACACATTTGAGAAGAAATCACACTAAACCTTGGGTCCGAATTTCAAAGCTTTTTGCGCTATAATTGCGGAGATATGATCTGAGGAACTTGGTCTTTTTGCAGACTCCTAAATTACATTCCAAACAGGTGACCTGGGGAAAATCATCATAACTTTCTCTCTGAGCATCAGATTGAAATTTTGTAAGAAGGTACAGAAAGAGGACGGACTATAGTTTCTTGTATATATTTTTCACTGCCAAAGGTTGAAGCAGTGACACATGGCACTTCATACAAGTTCGCTCTTCTAGAAAGGTCTCTAATCAGGTCATCTTGGGAGATTGTGCATAACCCCTTCTTGGAGAATCCAATTTGGATCAGACTGGTGGCATTGGAAAGAGGATGCAGAGGGCTACTATATATCACAATTTAAGAACTTAAAGATCCGAAAGTACAAAGTTACAGCCGTTTCAAGATCGAGGTCCTAAAATCAAGAAAAAGCACCAAGATCAGGAAGTTTGATGGAAAGGATCCGGTAAATTGGATACTTCAGGTGGAGCAATATTTTGATCTACATGGATTACCACTGTTACAAAAGGTATGTATTGCATCTTCATATTTAGAACCAGATCAATTTTTATGGTATGAAGGGCTTTGTGTTCTCGTAACAACTGTTACGTGGTCAATTTTCACGGAGGAAATGATAGCACATTATGAGGATACAAAGAGCAACACCTTCTTTAGAGAAACACCACAACAATTGGAAAGAGTAAAAGGGCTTTGTGACATAGTGGAAAGCAAAATTATGGACACCAAGAAGCATACCCCTCACAACTATAAAGATGGAATTGTTGTTTGTCCTAACCTTCCACAACCTACAAGGGTTACACCACAACAATTGGAAGAAAAAAGAGAAAAATGGCTTTGTTACAATTGTGATAGAAAATGCACTAAAGGTCATAACTGTGCTGAGAAGAAATTATTTTACATAGATTATGAAGACTAGGAAGAAAAGGATCAAGAAACATCAAAAGAAGAGGATATACAGTAGGACCCCACCCCAGAGAAAGAAGAAATGAATCAGACCATATCTTGTAAAGCATTGCAAGAATTACCACTCCTCAAACTCTCAAGATAGAAGGACATATCAAGAAGAAAAAGGTGCAAGAAGTGAAAGATCACATCAAGAAAGAAGAAACAAATCCAACCATATCTTGTAATTCATTGGTCGAAATTACCACTCCTCAAACTATCAAGATAGAAGGACATATCAAGAAGAAAAATGTTCAAGAAGTGAAGATCACATCGAGCATCAAGAAATGAATCTGACCATATCTTGTAAAGGATTGGAAGAAATTACCACTCCTCAAACTCTAGAAAAGATAGAAGGACATATCAAGAAGAAAAAGGTTCAAGTGGTGAAAGATCACATCGTGCATCAACAACAAGTTCTCCAACTTTTAAAGGATAATGCCACTTTGGTGCAAAATCAAATGAAACAACAGGTAGATCCACATCGTAGTAAAAAATGTTTTGATTGGGTATTTTTACTACTACATATCAAGCAAGCTATTTATGAGAAGGAAATGTTGGCAATACTACATGCACTTAAAAAATGGCGACCTTACCGAAGGGGACAACTCTTCAAGGATGAGAATGTGGAAGCATTGTTTTGTGCTATTTCTATTATCCGACCAGCTTGGATAAACAAAGCAAGGGATGAATGGAAGAGGGACGAAGAAGTATGGCCACTTATTCAAAAGTCGCAAAAGATCCTAATTCAAACAATATTGCCAGAAATTGAAGAGGAAGGAAAAATCATATTGGAACCTGGAGCAGTCACAGAAACAAGAACCTGGCAGCTACGAAATCGACCAATTTCAGAGTATCTCATCAAGTGGAAGAACTTACTCGTTGAAGATTCCACATGGGAGGACAAGAATTTTATACATAAGCATCAAGAACTACTCAAGCGTTGAGGACAACACTTTTTGAAGGAGAGGGGCATGTTAGGCCCCTATACTACTAGTGTAACCCCTTATTGTTATTAGTACAACCCACTTATTATATTGATGTACCCATGTAGTGCCATATTGTTACTATTGTGCCCCATAGAAGCCCACTATTGTTATTATTGTGCCCTTACATTATTATTGTTATGTCGGCTCTAATTATGTTATGACCCCTTAGACTCCTATATATAGAAAGTAGGTCTTTTCATTTGTTTCATCCAAGAATTGTTCATTTGTGTAATGTAAAGGAGGTTTCCCCCTCAAAGAGGCTGAATTCTAAGGCGTTGATCTCTCTTTTCTATCTTTTTGTGAGCTGGTTTCATAACAGTGCTCTACCTTCTAGGGTGTATGAAAAAATTCTACAAGAAATGCCATCAAAATGTACCTCAAACATTCGTAAATGCATGTTTAAATCAACAATATGCTCTTCAGCTTTAGTCTTCTTATTAGGATCAAACTTTGACAGTAGATTTTCTGAGTGTTTAGGCAAGTGGTGAAGATTATCTAGAAGAGCAAGTGGCCCTTGGGTCATCCAATCCAAATCTACATCAACCATGTCTTCTTCTCCTTCCTCCTCTCTTTCAGAATCATTAGAGCCTTCTCCTTCACCATTGAAGTATTCATTATAATCATGCTGCTCTTAATATCTCAGTTGTTCTTCGTCAGAAAACTAAAAATATTCCTCATCACCATCTCAATCCCCGTCAATAGGTGGAAGGGTCCCTTGTTGATTTTTTCTTTCTTCAAAATCAACTAACTCTTCAAGGGTGGGAATAATCAAATCTTCCACCGAAGAAACAAATACACCACTAGGGGTTGTTTCTTTCTTTGTTGGTTTGTGAGGAAGAATAGAAACAATGGGAAGTAACCTAAGAGCTCTCACAAACTGACGAGTAATAGGCCAAATTCTCCAAAGTTGATCGTAAGTAACTTCAAATGCTTGTTCTGGACCAAGATGAGAAGAACTTCCTACCTCATGAATAGGAGTTGCAGTGGAACTCAGTGCGTTATTTGCTTGCACGAAATATTATTTGTTGGGAGGCAGTGAATTATTAGCCATAAAAAGGTGGTTTCCCTCCTTCTAGTACCAGAATGTTGACGATGTTGGAACCCACCAACATGCAAGGGGGTCTCCCCAATGTGAAGTTGCAATTAGACCTCACACCATTTGGTATAGGAGCCCTTCCTAAAATAAGGTCTGGTTTCCATTGTTCCTTAAAGATTTTCCTTGGCGACAAGAATTAACACAAGAGAGCAATGTACATGTACTTTTGAATGAACAAGTGAGTATGCCTTGTGATATGTTCAATTGCAGAATGTATGAAGGTTGTTTCACTAGAGGGAAATGAAAGTAAGCATTTAAGAGAAAAGTAATAGTACTATTCTAATAAATACACATACACATACATATGAAAGAGTCGTTAATCAACTAGAGGAATAGTTCACACACAAGTAACGATCATTAAAACAAGTACAACACAAATTCAACAAAGCGAACACCAAATCCAATGAAATAATTCAATTTCTTTAATACAAATGAGAACAACATATACCACAAACATCAAAATAATAGTCTTACAACATTTACGATATACACATGAAAGTGTGTTGACTCAATGAGCTTCAAGTATTAAGCGAAATTTCCAAGATACATCGATACAATGAACATGATTAGCTCCAATATTGGAGAATTAAGCCACCAATTTCTCTCCAAAAGAACTATCTTCCTCTCTAATGCCTAGTTGTAGAATCCAAGGTGAAAATCCCTTTGCTTTAATGATGAGGGTGCATATATAACAAATGAGGTGACTCTTCACCTCCCCTATGGCTCTTGAAATCCCCTCATGACTCTTGAACTTTGATATGCCTTTTTAAATTCTATAGGTGACCTTTGGAATTCCACTTTACATTTCTCATTTTTTAAAATTACATAATTACATCCACATATGATGTGGCACATGCTAACTCGGATGTATCTTGAGATGACACTTTGACAAGACATGACTTGACACTAATGGCATGGGCTTGCTAATGATGTGCCAATGTCAAGCTTCTTCTCTTGCTGCTATCTTTGTGTCTTCATGAAATATGTTGCATGGTCTTCCTTTTCCTCCTCCAAAAATATTGAATTAAGGGAGTCTTCACTATGATATTGATCTTCTAGATTTTGTCGCAATCTAGTGTCCCTTCATCTTCTTGTTCAATGATCATCTTGTCTTCACAACATCATAAGTCTCTTCTAATATAGTCTACTCTCCTCCTTTATGAGCATCATCTTGTCATGTCAAGATATGGTACTTGAAAATGAAATCATTCATGACGAGACAACATCAACCCAAAAAAAATCCTAGTCTAACTTTATTCATGAAACCCATTGATTGACATGGAACTAAGTACTGGACATGGAGAAAGGCTCAAGGATTGCATAGTGCACAGTTCCAGAAGTGAGGGATTGAGGCTTGCAATTGTGCAATGTGCAGTTTTGGAGGCCTGAGAAGGAGGATTGCGTAGTTGAGGGTCACAGTGAGGCATGATTTTCCACTATAACTGCACAATGCACACTTTTGGAGGGATACTGGGAAGTTGGATTGCACAGTTGAAGGAGCCACAAAGATAGATTAAAAATTGGGTTTGTGCAATGCGTAAAAAGACAATGTTTGGGAGGTAGAATTGCGTAATTATGCAGGTTAGGAGGTTGTTCTTGGGCATTGTGATTGTGCAATGCACAATCCTTGGAGGCAATGGATGCACAATGCACAGTTATTGGAGGCAGGGATGCAATGTTGAGGCTTGCAACTATGAAATGCGTGGTTCAGATGGGCTGGATGAGTCCAGGTTGGTCAGGCATGAAACTTTTTGGAATTTTCTAAGTACGAGATCAGTGAGAAAAAGATGAAACCAAGATAGAATTTGAACATTATCACACACTCATAACAATAGGCGACACAACATTGAACACTCAACACTTAGAATCAATAGAATCCCTTTAATGAAACTACAGAACATCACCTTCCTCGAAGTGCAACACTTAAAATACACTTTGCGACGCTAACAGAGCAATGCATAAAACTTTGGCAATGAATCTAGTACATGTTTACATGGTAAATAGGACCCATTGATACCAAATTTGCCTCCACAATGAACCATATCTCTTCTTTTACAATGTGCAACACTTCCCATGCCAAAAGACAACATTTAGGTTTTCTTCCAAAAGGGACTAAAAAACTTAGAGGATTTACATGAAATTACTGTTGCTACTAGAAATTACAACTCACAAGGTCAAAGTAGGCTCCAAAATTTGGATATAGTCCAAAATTTTGGAGGGTATTGTAGCAATGACAATAAGTTCTAAGGATATTTTCGAGGTCTGAGATTTCCATTTGAAATTTGAAGAAATGTTCAAAGACTATTCTACATACAAAGGTAAACTTTATCAAAGCAACATCTCTGTGGAAGATAGATAGAGAAACCTGAAGCACTACCGATTTGTGAGAAGAGAAGTTCTTGAAGTATATTTTTTGTTGCATCCTAATATCTTTACATATAGTCCCAGGAATTTTTGATTTCGCACCATATTGAAGGAAGACAAGTAAAAGTCTCTCAAGAGGTACGTATAAATCTTGTTTTAATTTTCCAAGAACTAGGAATAAATCTATGTTAAAATGCTCTTGCATTCAATGTATCCTAAGTTCATGCTCATTGCTAGATCTAATATGAAAGCAATATGAGGGTTTGTGTCCTCTCTATTGAGGATAAAGACATTATCAAAATTAATAAATGTTTCCCTCATGAGTATTTGGATACACACATATAAAATTAAAATTTTGACATTTCAATGGTTTATGGCTAACATATTAGTATATGTGTAGAATTTTCAAATATGGAAGATGGAAAGTTTTTGGGAGTTTATATTTTTGAAGAATCAAATAAGATAACCCTAGGACTAATTGTTTTCGTTATAAGTAGAACTCCTAGCTCTTGGACATGACATATATGAAATATTGATGTGAGGACAAGGATGGTGAAAATTACAAGAGGTCCAAGATTAAGAGGGAGATGACTCTTGTCAAAAGAGAAGTATTATTATAGTCCGCTCTCCTCCTTTATGAGCATCATCCTATCATGTCAAGATATGGTACTTGAAAATGAAATCCATTTGAATAAATATTCTCTTCTTTTTTATAATTTTTTTTTTCTCCATATTCTCCTAGTAATATTTTGAGGAAAAATAATTGATATGACCTAGGCTTCGATAAGAAGAAGAATGAATGACTCATAGCTAAAAGGATTTTCCAGACATAGAAGAATCAAATAAATGGAAAATAGAATGTAGCATTCGAAAGCATCAAAGAAGGAAGGTTATCCCATTAAGAGGGAAATGAACATGTTAGGACAATTGCCCTAGTTAGAAGAGTCATCCATAATTTTGAAGAAGCCTCATGATTAAAGAAGATCTCGTACTTTGGGAAAGAAGGACTCATGAGTCCAGGACCTCAAATGGAGATAGAATTAGAATTTGACATGAAGGATCTTTAACTACAACTTGGGACTTGAGGATACATCGATTGGAATGGAAGTGCTAATTATAGAGGCACTTTAGTGGTTAGGAACTAGTATGGTTTCTTGGAAGAACATGAAGCAAAATTTTGCTGCACTACAGAGACAAAAGATGTGGTAGTTGGTAAAATTGGTTGTGAGGCAATTTGGCTCTGTAAAATGTTTGATGGAATATTTGACGACAAATTGGATTCAATCATTATTCTCTATAAATATTTTCAAGGAACCTAGTTTTTCATGGAAGGTTGAAGCACTTTACGATTTAAGGGTATGGTGTAGATAGGATTTGAGAAGCTACAATCAAGATCTCCACAGAAGAATAGGTAGTTGATGTAAGGGAAGTATGAGTAATTCTGACATAAGATTGGGATTGTAGTTATATCTTCCCTATTTGAGAGGGAGTGAGGATGGAAATTGTGTTCTTGGTGTGTCATGTACTGTGGCCAAGACTAACTATCGTAAGTCTAGTACATGAACGTGGGTAGGGATAATGGTGGATTGGATAAGCATCAAGGATCGACATTCTTGAGATCTTTACTATGACCAAGACTAAAAATTGTAAGAGTCAAGTACATTGATCTAATATAAGAATGGTTCAGAGGACTGACATGTCCTTATGTCAAGTCTTGTGACAATGGATTAGGAAATGATCCTGTGAAGACATACCGTGGTGAACACCCAGGTGGGGTATGTGCTTTAGAGAGGTGGCATGGTGTCATATTGATGCCTTCCTACCTTTTGCTTTGATCTAGTGGAGAGATAAAACATATTTGTCAAGGCCTTGGTAGTTTGACAATGTTGGTTATGATGATGTTATCATCATTGATGCTTATCAATCTGGATCCTTTCTTATAGAAGTTCTCAACTTGAGAAAATATTGATAAGTCATTATGAATAGACCCCTAGTTAAAAGGGAGTGTTGAAATTATAACCAGGTTCAATCTTCATAATTATCATAGTACTTGTATCAATATGCATTTCATGTAAAAACAAAAGGGAAAAATTATTTTTATTTTTATTTTTATTTTCAAGCATGTTCTTCATGCTTTGTTCTGGTCAAAAGAAAATGTAAAAGGGCATGTTCTTTGTGACCCTTGTAAAAAGAATAAAATTTTAATTTTGTAAGTGGAATTTTTCCCTCCAAGTTTCCAAGTCTTCCCTCTAGGAAGACAAGTAGGTCTACCCAATGGATGTGTCTCTCACATGAAGAAACAAATATATATTAGAACCTTTCATCCATCATTTGGCATGTAGCTCAAGTATTTTCTATGGATAACATTTCATATTTGTATGGAATATAATGCACCTTCCTCTGTGGCATACAAATATTAATGGCACCTTCTCTCTGTGACATGAGATTTTTGTAATCTTTGTGGCATATGAATTTTAGTGGCAACTCCTCTATGTGACATATGAGTTTTGTAATATTTGTGGAATGCAAATTTCAATGGCACCTCATCTCTGTGATGCAAGATATAGGAAGACACATATCATCTTTGTGATGAGCTGCAAGAAGACACATGTATGGAATACAAGCTACAACTCTCTGCGATGTGAATATTTGTGGTGATATAACTCTTTGTAATTTGAGTTACTGTGACATGACATACCTCTCTGAGATGCGAGTTTCTACGATGAGTTTCTATCTATGATGCGAGTTCTAGTGAGCATATTTCTCTATATTGATGTAGCTCCTGTGATATGTCCCTGTACTGTAGCAAGATTTCTATGAAACCTATATCTTTGTGAAGTGGCAGGCATGTATAACGAATTTAGTAAACTATCTTATGGAAAACTCATAGCAAATATTGGAGGGTTGACTTGGCACTTGAATCAGTGGTTAGTTTGACTTAGACTTCTCTTGTTGATGAAGAATCTATAAGGAAAGGATTGACGGGTTTTCCCCTTGTGGGTTTTGCCCTGGCCTCTAGCCTAATTTCTTGTGTCTCTTGTCTTTATGTGCATTGCATTTGTATAATTACTTGATGAACTAATATAGAAAGTAAATACTAAATGGAAAATATTACATAAATTATCACAAGTAATTATCATGTTAAGAAATTCCCTATTGTTCCCGAATTTAAACACTTAATTCTTGAAACAAGTGTTTGACATGAATTATATATGTGTGAACATCAACAAATCAACATGCTTATTTTTAGCATGGCAAGGTAACAATTGATTTGTTTATGATGATATAACGAATTGTTGGGTGTGTGTGACAACACATAAGAAGATGCAGTTGCAACAAGAAGAAAAATCATGGACACTAGTTTTCATCATGAACAAGAGAGGGGAAACCCGCCTAAAAGAGAAAAAACTTTCAGGAGATTAAAGGATGATCTAAAGAGTTGCAAGACAAAAATTTGAAGGTTCACTAGGAAGAAAAAAGGGCTAGTAAACTTGAGCTCGTTGTTGCAAAAACACATGGTATAGATGTAGGAGTTGTTGCAACAAGCCTCATCCTCAAAAGAGGAAGGTCGTGTTGATCGAGCCAGAAAGATTCCTCGTAAGGTTGAAAAGGAGAGCAAGGCAATTTCCTATTGGAATTGTGAAGGGGAACACCTAAAAAGAGACTTTCCTAACCGACAACAAAGGAAGGAGGACAAATCATGTGAGCCTTAGGAACATGAACTTGTAAATTATATTATAAAGAGAGTGGAGGGTGCATCCCCTCAAGCCCTCTGATATATTGAAAGGTCCCTCCATGAACTATTTCCAATGATGTTAACATTTGAGGGTTTCTATAAACCTTGGAAAAGACTCGGTCTAATTTTATATATGCATTTATATATGGTGTTGAAGGACACATTGAACATTGAGACTCATGGGATTGAGTTGTTGTGGTTATTGAATGTTTCATAAGTTTGTTATTATCATTGGATTCATATTTCCTTGTTGTTTTGACTATTGATTTTGAGCATGGCCCTGCTACCATGTGTTGTTATTATATGTTGTTATTGTGGTCTTTTATTGTTCTTCATTTTTTTTTTCTTGCCTTTTTTGTTTTGGTCTTAGTGGTTGTTGGGTGTGGAAAAAAATGGAGCTCTAGAGAAGAGATGAATAAAACCCAACTAGAAGTATAAGACCATGATTAAATTAAACCATATACATGAGGAAATGGAAGTGGTAGGTGGAAGAAGATGATAGACCTATTAGGTGAACTGGTTGGTTCCATGAGAAAAATGGATAGTAACATGGAAACCATGAGAATGGCATGAAAAAAATGAAGTTTTCTAAACTCGAGACTACATGGCTAACATGTACAAATGAATTCTTTAGATTATGATGCGATAAATATATGATGAAGTTGTTTGTTCCAAAAGGCCATTGGTTGATAATCAATATAGTAGCAAGATAATAAATTAATTTTTAAAATATCATGACTGTGTGATGGCATGGAAGTAGAAATTGCATTTGCCATGATTGGGTAACATAGAAGGGTTATTTAATGGGTTCTAGGTTGTGTATAAAACCATTTGGAAAGTGGGAAATAATGGTTCATTGTTGATAAGTATGTTATGATGATGTTCCTAAGAATTTTGATGAGCATGAGTGAAAAAAAATGACAATGGATGAAAAATGATAGTGTTTGTACAACATGGACGAGGACATGCTGAGATAAAATAGATTGTTGAATATAGAAACAACATAAATATCATTTGATAGCAATGATGAGGGAAGTATGTGAAAAAGGTTAAAAAAGGAATTTGGGTGAAGAATTCCTTTGAATGGGTTGGAATCTGTTGTTTTCAATTTTATGAATGCTATGCATGGATATTGAAGGTTCTCTAACCTTGAAAACATGTGAATATGCTTTAGTTCATGAACATGTCGATGATTAAATGAATGTATGCAACGCCAATGTATTTGACAGGGTGTTTTCAGGAATCATTCTTGCAGAAGGATGATTTGTTATGCTTATCAAATTTGACAAATATATGAATGGCATGTTTTGGATAAAATAATGTGGTTATCCAATGGGATTCCTTTTTATGTGAGGAATCCATTAAGAAAGTGGGAATTATTGTTGTTAATTATTTTTATTATCATGTGATTATGACTTTTAGGTGCCCATGTTTATATTATGTCTATGAAAAGGAAATGTTGATGGTTATGCTAGCAGGTATATTAACTACTAACTGGAACCCTTGGTCAAAGGATTGGGCATGTATGCCACTGAGTGCTTACCTTGGGGCTAAGGAACACTTAGTGCGTTCATTTCGACTACTTCCAACTACCTTGCTAGAGATGTGATGATATTGAGGACTGGTAGACTACCTAGAATGGCAATTTCTTGGGCCTGAGAAGAAACTAATGATAATAGAGCTATGGAGTAGTATAATAGCCACTAAGTGTTATTTCTTTGGGATGAGAAACCACTCAAAGGGATGGATGTGAATATGGAGTTGGCTGAAGACCATGTGGGGTGGAATAGCCACACTAAGTGTTGTGCCTTGGGGTTGAGAAAACTCAGTGTTAGTAACAATTTTTTTTCAATCACCAAATTGAGTATTATGCCTTGGGGCTAAGAAAAACAAGTAGTGTTGGTAAAATCATTTTTGGCATTTTGTTAAATAGACACACTGATTATTTTGCCTTGGGGATGAGAAAAAATCCAATGTTGGTAAATCCATTTGTGGCATTTAGTTTAATAGCCACAACGAGTGCAGTGCCTTAGGATTGAGAAATCACTCAGTGTTGGTAACCACGTTGATTGGTTAATTTGGAGCTATGATGAGTGTTGTGCCATGGGGATTGAGAAACAATCAGATAGCTAAGCTTGAAGACAAAGTTGAAGATCACATGGAGTTACATTGAGTGCAATCCTTAGGGCTGAAAAACACTCAAATAGCCAAGCTTGAAGACGAAGTTAAAGATCACAGGGAGCATATACACCACCAGGTGCTTTCTTGGTCTAACAAACCATTCAGTGTGTGTGAGCCAAAGAAGTAAAGAGAAACTAAAGATAAGTATTAGCTATTCAGTTTAACAAAATTTCCAAATTGATACCATGATTTAATTTATTTTAAAACTTTGATTTGCAATGACTTGAAAGTATGATCTAATATGATTTTATTGTGGTTTGAATTGAATTAAAGTTGCAGGGCTAACCTCACAAATAAATATGTTGATAGAAGTGTGATTTAAAATTGTTGAGAATTTCCTTATGATGAATCTCATGAAAATTTGTGTGCTTATGATGTGGTAGGAACATTGAACTTATAGCACAATCATATGAGACTCACTGCAAGTAAAACAATAACTTAAATATATCAAAGTGCACAAAAGCACGTAGGAGTTGAAGACTTCAGGAATAGGGCTATTGTGGTAGCACTGAAACATAGTTGTATGCACTTAATTCCAAGAGATATGCCATGACTAATGTGACTATGTTAAGGAAGGAAGGTTCCTTGGTTATGAAGACCTTCTTTGATGTGTGGAAGCCTTGTCAAGGGATGGATTGCCCTAGGGACTAGGAAGCAAAGAAGGGGACAACTGAACTTAGAAGGTGAGTGAATCTATGGAAGAGGAAACGAGTCGTCCGAGAGATTGGGGAAGTAGAGAAGAGGATACAAAAATTTGAAAATAAATTGGTTTTTATGATTCATGAGCATGACGATTGGAATCAAAGGTACATTATGTGTGTCTTGACAAAAAATGAACTGAAATTGTTTGTTGAAGAAGAACAAGTGCAATGGACAACATGGTGGGGCATTAGAGGCAGAAATCTCTCAAGATTGAAAGTAGGACAAGGGGTATTAAGAGCATTGTGAAATTTCAGAAGTACCAATAAAAGAGAATGATGTTGAAATAAATGAAAGGGTATTCAGTTTTCCTTTAGAGCGATGTATGGGGATTGTTCCCCTTAACCAGGATACAAGGGGATTTTTATCTGTTTTCTTCCAAATGAACTTTCATTTCTCTATTAAATTAAGTTCAATAGTAAGAAAGCACACAAGAACTTTAATAACTACTAATTTTCATAGGGGAAAGGGTCAAAATAGATTTGAAAGTATGGAAGATTCTGATAAGGAGGGTTCGCTACATGAAAATAATGATAGCGAGAGGCTCAAGTAAATCAATACTAATGTCACTACTACAGTTGAAGGATTGACAACTTTAATGGGCATCAAGGGAGCTGGAAAGATGTCATTGATGGAAGATCTTGAATTTGAGTGGGTTTTGTTTTAGAAATGCATCGAGGAATAATGCAAGGTCACTGTTCTTTATGGAAACGCTCAATGGAGGTTGTCAGTCTTATCACCCTGATGAGACTTAACATTACAATAGTCTCGTGCAAAATAAAAAATAAGCGAACGATATTTATGGACCATCATCTAATGTCGTGTGTTTCATAATGAATAAATGCCATGTTGTTTTAGCCAAAATGAATCACATGAGAAATGGTGGTAACCCTTCATCCACTGAAAGTGATAGTAAAAGTAATAGTAAATACAATGATATGGGGTTTAACGGTAAGTTTTGCAGGGTGAAACTCACGAGATGGAGGTTCAAATCTCATTGAGTATATGGCCTGTTGTGTCTTGGCTAGAAGAGTAAGCGACCCCCGAGCGGACATCTCGGCTCTTGTTGAGGCATAATTTTATTGCTATTGTGTGCGGTTTGCAAGCTGTTGCACCTAGCCTAGGTTTATAGTGGCAACCAATTGGATTTGATCCTGGGCCTGTTCAGGATAACTCTCACCAGTTATCGATTATCCTAGATTAAAAAAAAGACAATAATAGTAGTAGTCGTGACTCACAATAGGGGTCGAAGCTCTATGGACACATTTTCATCAGAGAGAGAGGAAATGTGCAGATGAGCCATGGTGACGAGGTCATGAGATTGCTCGAAGGCTTTATGGTGATGGCCACAAGTCTACAGAATTTCATAGCCACCATTAAAAATTCCCATAATAGATTATACAACTTTTAGTACCATCTAGAGGTGACCCATTTAATGCTTGGAATGGAGATGCTATGCCATTTTCTTTTTAGTGTTTGTGGCATCATAGCTAATTGAAAATTCAGGGATGTGCTAGAAGAGAAAATTCAAACAATGAGAGGAATGGTTGAACCTATCAAGATTGAGGAAAAGGTAATCCTAAGCAAGGAACAAATTCAATAGGATGATACTATGACATGAATTCACAAATCAATTACAATGGTGTCTATGGAAGATTGTTCTCATCATGATGTCATATTTCGAAAGCTAAAGGCAAAGCCTAAAAGCAAGAATAGTTTTGATTATAGTGCTAAGAGTCCCAGTTGGACATCGAATTCATTTATCATGATTGTTCAAAAATGCATCAAAGTCTTGGTGTTCATTTCAGTTTGTGAGATCTACAAAAACTTGACACATGGACTACAGAGCAATTGAAATTGATGAGATTTGGCGATAATGGCCATGCACAATTATTTTTTGAGTGACATGGTTGGACTCATTCGAATTGTTGGAGCCCTAGATCACGTGTTTCAAGTTCATATTCACTTTTGGCTAGTTTCAGTTCCACAATTTGGTTCACTTTGTTCAGGATCAGGATCACCCTCATTGCCTTCTCGTCCAAGGTTGCAATCAGTCTCATACTACACTAAATATGAAAATCCTATATCAAACTCAAGGTCATGCTCTAAGACTCCCATATCTTTATTAGTCTCACTGTCACCTCATATTCGAAGGTTACCATCCCCAACTTGGATTGCAATATATTAACTTTTCAACATAGTCCTTGAAGTGAAATTATCCTTTTGAAGCACAAAAGGATTTGTTTGAGCAAATTATACTATAATTTAGCTTGCTAAACACATCTAAAAAATAAATATTAAATAATTTAAATACAAAACTTACCTAGTATCTTAAAAATAAATATTAAATAATTTAAATACAAAACTCACCTAGTATCTTATTTGTATATACTTTAATAATTTTCTATAGTTTTTTAATTACTATGCAATATTATTTTACAGTACACAATTGCAAATGAAACCTTAACTTTTGAACACAAGGGTATCATAACTTTTAAACATAAGGGTTTCCTTCATTCTATTTCAAGTTTGTTTTCATTTATTCTTATCCCTTCCCACTATTATTTTTAATTAATAAAGGTACTTGTGCCATATTAAATTATTCTTATTATCATACTCATTATAGTCTTCTAATCCACCTTAATCTATGTCTTTGTTATAAATGTAAATGTATTTAATTAGGTTTTATAAAGACCAATATATAAAATTGTGGTCATGACAAGATATTGTAGATTTTTACCTCTTCTCCTTTACATTTTATAATAAGGTTCGATTTTAAAATATGTTATTATTATCTTCCTAGACTTAGCGTCTTGTGTATGTTAAACGTGTCCATGCACATGATCTATATACTTTCAGATATTCAAGTCAAGAACCAACACTTATGGACTTTGTTATTCACTTTACAAATGCCCTGGACATGGCATATAGAAACATATCTATCACTTAGGGACTTTGTTTAATTCTTTGCATTTTGTATATACAATTGTTGGTTTAATGTTTAATGTTAATGTTTATTCATTTTGTATATTTATCTTTGCTTAACTCCACCATTCATTATTAATACAAAATATTTGTAACCCTCCTCCCTTCATTCATTGTTCAATATTTTTGAGTGGAAAATGTGTTACAGTTTCAAATGTCCAAATTAGCATGTTTCAAGTATGAGGTCAATTTACAGGGTTATGATTATCTTTCTTTACAATACTAATGATTTTATGTTTATTAGCTTTAACGAGTTGTTCTCCTTATTCTTGTAGACTCATAGGGAGTATTTTCCCTAGGGATTTTGAGACTTGTTTGTGGTTCAATCGTCGACATTGAATGTGGTTCTATGATACTCAGCTCTCATGCATGTTTAATTAATCCTATTACAAAGATTATTTCTCCTCGTCCCTTTTCTTTAGGTGAACTATGATGTATAAATAATTATATTTTTTATTTCTCTATACATGGTTCTTTGTGGTCAACTAAAAAAGGGTTTTAAACTTAACCCCTATTTTGTCTGGTGTACAACTTCACATGTGAATTCATATGATAACTTCAACCCTTTCCTTAGCCAAAATCTCTCTTGAAAGAGGTCTTCTCTTGAAAGAGGTCCACTCTCCAACTGGTAAGTTAATATTCTCTTAAATAAATGCAATTTCTCAATTTATATTATCTCTTGGTCAATTTACAAGTTGGGGTTTATTAGTTAAAACCCTATACATAACATTTTGGTTCTATTCAATTTGGAATAAAGCTTTAGCTTTAATATTTGGTCTCATCCACTTATGAATAGACCAAGCAATAATTAGCTTTAATTTTACAGTACTTATTAAACTTACAAGGTAATAACCCTACTCAAATATGTTATTTTTATTCCTCTCTGATTTTTTTTTATTAAGTTTCTATGTCATTTTCAGGTAACGCATTTGGGGTTTCTAGTTAAAATATTTTCTCAAGAATAAATTATTCTTCCAAGTTTCTTTGGTTTCTTCTTCAGAATTATTTTCTTTCATTAAGCTACATCTTATATTATGTTTTTATTGGAATTCCCAGGTATGGTAAAATTGGTGTTTATCTTTCGAGTGCTTCTTTTATAAGCTTGAACATGCGACCTCTCAATTCTTAATGTGCTTGATCTCCTTCCTATATAGGTCGGAAGACTCGCACCCCCTGGTCACTTCTTTTGTAAAAATTCCCAGGTATGCTAAAATTGGTGTTTATCTTTCGAGTGCTTCTTCTATAAGCTTGAACATGCGACCTCTCAATTCTTAATGTGCGTGATCTCCTTCCTATATAGGTCGGAAGACTCGCACCCCCTGGTCACTTCTTTTGTAAAAATTGATTCTATTGTCACATACTAAGACATGGAAACTACTGGATTATTTTACTTGAGGGGGCCTTATTGTTAATGAAAATTTTTACCATGTTTAATTTGTTAAATGACTAAGGCTGAAAGCCTTCAATCAAGATATTGTTCCATTTGTAATATAATATGGATCTATTCAACCTTATAAATTAAAATCTTCTTCTCATGATTTGTATTTTATACCGAGTTTTGGTTATTAATTCCAAATGGATATAAACTATAACTTTCTTGTTATTTAGATGCTTTAAGTAGAAATCTCATTAATTATTCATACTCATATATTGTAATAGAATTTCTTGGATATTCATTATAGAGTATTTATACCATTGTTGGTTCTTCCCTTTTAATTTAAGCCATAAAATTTGGTTATATTCTTTATTTATGCACTCTCTATTTGTATAGTAGGTTTTTCTTAAGTTCACTAGTTAAAGTTTCTTATTATTCTTTAAATCCCATCCTATACTTTTAAGGATTAAATTCTGACTTAAAGCTACCACTCAGATTCTCCTTATTTATTATTGTGTTAGACTATTCTCAACAATAACTTTGATTTTTCAATTATGTTGTGGTTATACTCTTGTTTAACTAAGCTTGTTCATGAAAAGAAGAATGCTACTAGCATACACTTACTCTAACTGTATTATATTCCATTTTCATTACACTGGTCTTTTTTTTAAACATGTTTACTATTATACTAAACTTTGAGTTGAATTATGGTCTATGCATTGAATGGTAAAAGTTTGTTCACATACTACTTTAGAAGATAACTCCACAATAAACAAAATATTAATTATGTTCATATTTAAATATGTATCATGATTTCACTATTCTAAATATACGAATACCTGAAACATATTTAATGCTCAAAGAAGAAAATTATACTCTTTCTTTTTGTTTGCATGTATACTTAGAAAAATTTCATCTACATAGTACTAGAAAATATAAAAGTATTTAGCAAATTACAATTATTATAAACACAAGTTAATCATGGTACCAACTTGTCAATCTATTTTGGAAAATAATATTGGAGCTACTAGTCTCCACCCAACCTTGATTTTTTCTCTTGAAAGGGTCCCCCTCCAACTTCAATGGACTACAAGTCAACTAATATTTTATTCTTTCTTTCTGTCACTATACTTTTCACCTCAATTCCACACTTCGTCAGTCTTATGTTAGTATAGGACAAGAAAAAATAGCATTTTCCCAATTATTTTGGTAGTTAGTAATTACCTTGTCCTTTTTCACCAGGTGGCAGGTAGTTACTTGGCTCATTACTGAGCCCCACTCGCCCCAGCCTCCTAAGATAGTGTCATGTCTTACTGGGAGAGTTATTGATCAATAATTTTTCATAATTTAATAAGCTAAACCTCATATTAGATGCCTAGGCATTACATCATCAAGGATAATTAAATTCAACCATTAACATGCAACTCATATGGTTTCTCTTTAGCCATTTCCATCCTTAGAATTATTTTCCAAATTTTTATTAATAACTTAAAAAAACAACTTTACATAAGGTAACCATCAATAATATAATATTCATAAACCAGTCCCAATTAAGGCTTAAAGTTAGAACATCAAACACAATTGACATATACAATATTCACAATTAAACATTAAGTCAAGGGATATCACAACCTCCCCCACTTGAGTTTGACATCGTCTCGATGTTTGCTCTAGATTTCACCCTAGTTTTTCATAATAAGGATTGATATCCTTCTTTAAAATCATTTTCTAATTCCCAAGTTTCTTCTTTTGGGCTAAAGTGTTTCCACTAAACTTTGACTTCATCTATAACTCTATTCTAGAGCATGAATTCCCACTGGTCTAGTATGCGTACATGTTATTTTGGGAACTCTCCCTCTGGTTCTACCTGTAAAACATTCCAGTCAATTATGTGAGTTGGATCATGTACATATTTCTTTAAAAAAGACACATGAAACACATCAATTAGGCATATCCTTTGCTAACACTTCAAAGGGTCCATAATATTTTGGTGACAGCTTAGAACAACTACCAATTATAAGGGTACTCTTCTTAGGTTTCACTTTCAGATAAACGTGTTCACCAACATTAAATTATTTGTCGAATCTCTTTAATTTTCGTAACTCCTTTTTATCCTAAGTTGTTTTTAAATTCAGTTTCATTTTCTTAACGATTTCTTCCATCTCCTTCAGCATATTTGGTCCTAAAACCAACCTATATTCAGGATGATCCCAAGTTAAAGGCACTTTACATTGTCACCCATACATTACCTCAAAAGGACTCATCTTTAGTGAAGTTTGATAACCATTACTGTAGGCAAATTAAGCAAAATGCAGATAATATTCCCACTTAGTGGGCCTATCCATAACATACATTTGCAGCATGTCCTCTAGAATTTGATTGTTTCTTTTTGTTTGATCATCATTCTAAGGATGATAAATTGTTCTAAATTTCAGTTTTGTGCCCATGCTTTCAAAAAGATCCTTCCAAAACTTAGAGGTAAATTTCGCATCTCAATCTGAGATTACAGTTTTAGGCATACCATGTAATGTGAAGATTTCCTTCATGAATATATTTGCTATATTGATGGCTTTGAAAGTAGATTTTACAAGTATAAAATGTGTCGCCTTACTAATTTTGTCTACCACAACCATTATAGATTCATGTTGTCTCCCTGTTTTTGGTAAACCGGTGATAAAATCCATGGATATTACCTCTCATTTCCATTCTAGAATGGGTAGGGGTTGTAATAGTCCAGCAGAATGTTGATGGGAAACTTTAACCTATTGAAATTCTAAACATTTTTCTACATATTATTTTGTTTTTTACTTCATATTAGGAAAATAAAATTCCTTTATCAACATGGTTATTAGCTTTTCATAGCTAGGATGTCTAGTTTTAGGATTTTTATGCAACTCATCAAGGATAAACAATATTAGTTTTGATCATTGGTTGTTGGAAATAATACGGAGGGGGGGGGGGTGAATCAGTATTATCAAATCAATATAGCTTTTTCATTTCAATATTAAGATTCATATACGCTACTTTAGTTAAGGAAAACCATGTGTATACGCAACTGTGTGTAGTGCAATGAGCGTATATCTAGTAAACTTATGATTCAATTAGTTGATCCTTAATGAGTGCATCAGAACATTATTAGCCACATGAACAGTAAACAGGAGTAGTAGAACAGAACAAATCATCACACACAAGAAGCACACATGAACACCATGATATAAAGTGGAAACCCAATGTGGGAGAAAACCGCCTGCTACAATTCGTCTCTATGTTCTTTTAATTAGAAACTTATTTTTACAATGGTTATGTACTGGTGCAGTCTTATACCAGTACGCAGGATTCTACCTGCAGAAGGCTACAACCTTCTCTTGTTCTCCAGACTCTCCTGGAAGGGAGCTTCAACCCCCTTAACTCTTGTACTAGCTGATGTACTAGTACGTAGGTGCTGGCCTACAGAAGGCTACAACCTTCTCTTTTCTTCCAGGGACCACGTTTCATAATTTTTCAGACTGGATCCATACATACAAAATAATCACCATTGCAATACAATCATCAACTATACCTCCATCATCAATCTCTGAATTTCCCAATACTGAATCACTGAAACCCTATCATCTAAATATAGTTACCAGAACACATACCAGAGCCCAGAACTCTGCAACAACCACTAGAACCAACAACATCCTGAAACATCAAATCTCATAATATATACGCTACTTGACTATGTCAAACCGACGTGTATACGCTCTTTCACCAGAGAGAACCCACGTACAGATCTAAAGATAATTACTTATACCTTCGCTGCAATTTCCAACTTCAGATATACCCAGACAATAAGATATAAAGGATAAAACATGTGTCAGTACTAAGATCTACACATGATCATACCATACAACGATAATACATTTTAGTCTTCAAGATCCCGGACCATCAACCTTTATCAACCGCATAGAAGCCTCCTTGATTCAGATTTAGCCAAGCATTTCAAACCCATAATCAGTATACTAGATCTCACTCTTCACCAGATAGTCACCCACACACTTACATCCTTGGCCTAATGATCTTCTCCTTATATAGGTTTAGGCTTCTCTCAATACCATGGTCCAAAACCATGTAGAACCAATACCTTGGACCCAATACCTGGGGTCAACATTTCGGACCAAACACCACAGACCAATACCAAAATACCATGGACCAAATACCACAAACCAAAACCTAGTTTTCCAACATGTATATGCAGTTCCTTCTGTGAACCTGTGTGTGTACGCATACGCACCTTTTTTTCTTCTCACCCGCGTCTCTACGCACTTTCATCAATGTTAACCTGCATATATCTCTCTCTTGACCTGATGTACTAAGATCTGTCCTTTGATTGAGTTGCCACCAAGGACAACACCTGTATCATACCTATAAGCGAGTTTCCATCATGGACAACACCTGTATCATAATGCCAACAATCTCCCCCTTTAGACTTGATGGCAAACACCACACCAAGTTACTCTCCCCCTTTAACATCAAGGGCAAAGGGTAGACTAATAAGTTCTTTCCCTCTGTTGTCCATAACCTGTTGAAATCTCTGACTGAGCTCCTCCTTTGTATATGCTAGGATGTACCGATCCGTCCATGCTCCCCCTAAGCACATGCAAGGTATGCAAAAGCATAACATGACTCTATAAATCAATCTCCCAACCAAGTGGGAATATACCATTTTTAGACTCATCCACCCAACCAAGTGGGGATATACCAAATGTTTATACATGACTCAACAACAAGAACCATTACATCATCCATCCCATGCATAGTGGGGTAACAAAATACATCATATGACTCACAAAGACCAAGGACCTAAACATGACCATGATAGTTATCAACAACTATCATACACCATATGATCTACACCATAAGCATCTTAACTTGCAATCCATTCTCTTGGTCAATCAACAATCAGTAGCAAGATGTGTCAATAAGCATCATCACCAAGGACTTCTAACCATAATGCCAACAATGCATTAGTCGAAGCATATGCTCCCCCTGAGCTTGTGCTAACCATCATATACCACGACAGAACCATTTCCTGAGTCTGTTTTGGTGCTTTTCTTCAGAGCTCCATATACGCGACTATGCAGCCTATAACTCGCGTATATATGCGACTTACCTTCATAATATCAGCGTATGCAAGTTGGAATACTGAAGGTCTACACTTTCAGTTTCCCCTGTGTCTGTTATGTCAGCTAACTGAGTTATGTTGCACCTTTCTGTCTCTAATTCTATCTTCTTCAATACCTGGAATTGTGATGATGTATAATCCTCTTGCTTTGGAGTTTGAATTTTGCTCCTGCATTCCCTTGCTTTATGTCCAAACATATTGCAAGCAAAACAATATCCATTGAAGTACCTAGAGTGTGATGATCTTGTGTGACGGTCTTAAACCATTCTACTTCTGCATCTGGTTGCAACATGTCCAAGATTATGACATACATAACATTCAACATTATTCATCGGAGGAAATAATCGTCTATCACTTCCATAGTTAGGAGAAAAAAAATTTCTTTGAGGAATTTCTTTCGTTGGCTGTTGATGAGGTTGTCCTCTCATCTCCTTGTTGAGCATTTTAGAATTCTCATTAGAGTTCCTTGCCTCACCTTGTGAGCTAGATTCACCTTCAACAGATTCATAAAAGCCAGACCAGTTTTGATAGCAGGGGATCGTTGTGACTACTAAGAATATCATCCAAAATCTTGTTACTGTCTTGAAATCGTAAACAATTTATCCTTTTCTTCTAATTTACCTTTTAAGATATTTACCTCAACTTGATGTTGTTCTTCCTTTTCCAGATACTGCTTCCTTATGTTTTCTTCAGCGTTTCTTCCTTCTTCCACTTGTTGCCTTAATTCGAGCACTTCATGTTCTTGTTCTTCAAGAGCTTATTTGTTCTGATTCTTTGATTCTATAAGATCTTCTTTTAGAGAGAGGATCTTCGATTCAAGTCTCTAAATTGTTATGCTCTGATCTTTTACTACATTCTGCAGCTGCTTGCTTACTTTGGTTACTAACTCCAATTGTTTTTTTAATCTGGTAACTTCTTCTATTTCTACGTCCTTATTTTCATATGCCATGAGAAGTCTAATGTCTTCATCACTATTGGATGAGTCATTACTTTTATCATGAGTATAATAACTTCTATTACCTTCTTCAGAGATCTTTCCTTTGTTATGAGGGCATCTAGCAGTGTAGTGACCAACTCTACCCATGAAAAGCATTTGAAAGGTAGCTTACCTTTGAACCTTTCAGATCCCTGTTCAAGATTCTTGACAAAATTTACCTCATCTTCTTCTTCTGAAATGTATCCTGATTCATTGAGTTTTTCCTTTCCATTTGCTGATACTTTGAATGCAGCTTCTCTCATGTCTGATGGTCCTCCTTTTCTCATCTCAAAAGCAGTTAAAATTCCGTGAAGCTGCGTCATAGTGATTTTCTGCAGATCCTCCTTTTCTTCTATGGTAGACACTTTGGATTCAAATTTAGCGGACAAGGATCTCAAAACCTTTTCAACTAAGACAACTTCATTAATTTCTTCACCCCGATTCCTCTTACAATTGACAATCTCATCTATACGCAAGAAGTAATTAGCTATGCTTTCATTACTATGCATCTTAAGAGTTTCATACCGTATTCTGAGAGTTTGAAGCTTTGCTCGTTTTACCTGATCATCTCCTTCGTAGCTTAGAATGATTTTGTCCCATATTTCTTTGGCTGATTTGAACTGCATAACCTTGACAAATTCTGATTGTGACAAACTTCCCAATAAGACAGTAACAACTTTGACATTGAGTTCATATTGCTTTCTCTCTGCTGTATCTGTAGGAATCGCTGATGGATATGTATACCCTCCTTCCATGATTCCCCAAACATCCGTTCCAAGCGATTGTAGATATGCTGTGGTTCTTATATTCCAGTAGACAAAGTTGCTCCCATCAAAGATTGGTGGCCTGATGGATGCCTCACTTTCTTGATTACCCATCCTGATGGATCTTCCTTCAAGCGATCAAGCTTCTTCTGAAGGACCTGCTCTGATACCAATTGTTGGAAATAACACTGAGAGGGGGGGGGGAATCAATATTATCAAATCAAACACTTTTTCATTTTCATACTTTGATTCATATATGCTACTTCAGTTATGGCAACCCGCGTGTATACGCAATTATGTTTAATGCAACTAGCGTATATCCAGTAAACTTATGATTCAGTTAGTTGCTCTTTAATGAGTACATCAGAACATTATTAACCATGTAGACAGTAAACAGGTGCAGTAAAACAGAACAGATTATCACACGTAAGAAGCACACATGAACACCATGATATAAGGTGGAAACCCAATGTGGGTGAACACTTTGGACCAAATACCATGGACCAAATACCACAGACCAAAACTTAGTTTTCCAACATGTACGAGCCTTTCCTTCTGTGAACCTGCGTGTGTACGTATACGCATTTTCTGTTTTGCTCATCTGCGTGTATATGCACTTTCATCAAGGTTAACCTGCGTAGACCTCCCTCTTGACCTGTTGTACTATGATCTGTCATCTGATTGAGTTGCCACCAAGGACAACACCTGTATCATACCTCTGAGTGAGTTGCCATCAAGGACAACACCTGTATCATAATGCCAATAGGGGGGTGCTCCCTCGCAACCCTGCTTCTGTTTTCCAATATATCTGTGGATGGAATGTTGTAGACCTATTCAATTTTGTGTCCATCTTCTCCCACAACATAGTATGAAATACATTGAGAAATTTGGTCTTTGTCTGAAATGATGCTTCTTCGTATCCCAAAATGTACCAAATCTATTCAAAGAATAAGTTTGTTGCTTTTTGTCCCCTGATGGCCTTTTAAGGCATGAAAATGCACATCTTGCTAAGCTTGACAACTACCTGGGACAAGTAGTCATGCCCCTTCCTAGTTGTTGGCAAACCTCCCATAAAGTCCATGGAAATGCTTTCCCAAGGATGAGTTGGTATAGGTAAGGAATAATGCTTTCTCAAGGATGAGTTGGTACAGGTAAGGAATGATATAGTCCCTATTTCTTATTACTGGGATTGTTGACACAACAAGGCATACATCCTCTAATGAACCTAGCTACATCTTTTTGCATCTTGGGCCAATAAACATACCTCTACAAATTGGCAACTGCCTTCCCAACACCAAAATGCCTGCAACCTTGGAGGTGTGAGTCTCTCTAATCAAATGTAGTTACTCACCTTTAAGAATGCATAACTTGTAGATTAACTCGTTCTAGAGATGATAATCAACTATACTGTGACCATCATCCACATGATTTTGGCCTTGTAGCTATTGATACACCTCCTTGAAGCTCTCATCCTTTGTATGCATGCCTCTTTGGATGCATCATGGGTGAAAGGCTCCATGTGCATTAGTTTTCCCAAAGTTGTGATTTTTAATGCGGGTGGCCTTCATAGCATGTTGGCCAACTTGTTTGTGTAGGAACCCCATCCACTTGCAATGCCTGGTTTTTTGTAACTTTGGGCATACAAGTACTGTAGTGATTAGTAATCTGTGTGGATGATGGTCTCTTTACCCCTCAGAGAGTGTTGCCACTCTTTAATAGCTTGTACTAAGGCATAGAGCTCCTTGTCATAGGTATGGCTGTTGAGAACTGCCCCATGAAATACTTTAGAATGGTAGCACATAGGGCTTCCTTTGTGCATCAAGGCCGCTCCCATAACATATCCACTTGCATTTGTCTCGACTTCAAAGGGCTATTGCAAGTTTGGTAACACGAGAATTGGTGCTTGACTTCTTTTTCTTTTCAACTCTTCAAAGGCCTCCAGCTGATCGTTCCCCCACTGGAAACTCTTGCCAATCGCTTTTATGACTTGGAGTGGTGTAGTTATTGTTGAAAATGAAGTTATTATTTTTCTTAGGTACTCTGCTACCCTAATAAAACTCTTAATCTTTGAAACCTTTGTAGTCATCGGCCACATGATGGCCTCCATCTTCATAGGATCTATCTTAAGCTCCCCTCCACCAATCACATAATGTAAATACACCAAACATTTTTGTGGTAACTCACACTTCTTGATATTTGCCAACAACTAGTGCTTTTTCAATATCTCTAACAATTGCATGAAATGTGAGATGTACTCCTCCCAAGTAGCATTGTATACTAGTATATCATCCAAATAAACAATAACAAATGAATCTAGATATGGGTACGATATATCATTCTTTAATTTCATGAATGTACCTGGTGCATTACATAGACCAAATGCATGACTAACCACTCATACAAACCTTGTTTGGTTTTGAAGGCGATTTTCTAGGTGTCTTCTTCCTTGAATCACACTAATGATGCCTTAATTTTGAATCCAACTTGGTGAAGTATATCACTCGCTATCACTGATCCAACAGATCATCTATCTCGAGCACGTGGTACCTATTTTTGAGCATAGTTTTGTTTAACGCCATGTAATTATTGCACATTTTCCAAGTCCCATCCTTCTTTGGCACAATTATGATAAGTGACCCACATTGGGAGGTACTTGGTTGAATAACAACTTGCTTCAACAACTACTTCTTCACCTTGTTTACTTTTAGAACAAATTGCTTGCACAATTTGATATTTAGCAATGGAGAGTTTGGCAACGATTAGATCTCATGCTCCACTTCCCTCTTGTGTGGTAGCCCTTTAGGATCCTGTAACACTCCTCTATATGCTTGTACCAACTCTTCCAATTGTTGTTTTCATTTGTTAGTGCACTCCTCTAGGGATGCCTTTGGTGTCATCGACTCTTCTATAGATTGATTTTCTCTTAAGAATGATAAAAACATACTTCTTGCTAGAACTGATCAATTTCTAGCTTGGTTGGTACTTATCAGTGAAATCTTTAACGTGCCATTGTGCATGTTGATGATGAAGGATTTTTTGTTCTTGATGAGGCAGTATTGATTGGCTCTTTGCATAAAGATTGTATCCTTCATATACATGTAGGGACTCCCAAACAACTTCACATACATCAAGTGGAACTACATCGAATTCTACTTCATCTATACTATCAACATTGATAGCAAATTTTAATTTTACAATGTTTGGTTACCTTTATTTCTTCATCCTTGTTGACCCATTCCAATGGGGATGGGCTAGGATGGTCATGAACCTCCAATCCAAGTTTGTTGGCCAAATTTGCTCCTAAAGATTTGCATATGATACTGAGTCGAATAGAGCATCAATTTTTGTCCTCTTGACTTTTATCTTTATATGAAATAGTTTGTTCATCTCCTTCTCTTCCTTTTGTTGAAGGCAATTCAAATTCAACCTCTTCTGCATTGATGTGCATACATTCTTCTTATCCATGTTTGAGTTGTTTTCCACCTAAGTACTCGAATTTATGGTTATGAGATTTTTATTATTTGCGATTTTCTTTCGTTTCTTTGGGTTGAGATTTGGATGTAATTTTGAGCACTTCTCCTTCGTGTGACCATCAATATTACAATGGCTTCTGGGATCTTTATTAGGTGTGCCGTGGCCATTGTCTTCTTATCTGTCCCCCTTTCTAGTTGTTCTTCCCCTCCTTGGAAGCTTTCTGTGTTCTTGTGCTTTGAACCACTTGATTGCCCTTTTTTCTGGCCCATGTTTTCTAGGTTCGGCATCTGCACACAAGCCTTGTCCACTGTTTTGGATTTGAACATCATCACTCGCTTTCGTAGATGGCTATGTAGACCCCCCAAATACTTAAGGAGTACATCTGGGTTCTTGGGAGAGATATCTAGTTGTATTTCCATCTTCCTTAATTCTGTGAAGTACTCCTGTACACTCTGCTTTTGTCTTTTCTTGAACTAATGCCACTGGATTCGTCGGTCCTCTATAGTCGATAGGGTAGAATTTCGATATTATGAGAGTTTTAAAATCCTCACACTCAGTTATGGGAGGATCCCTCTTCAACGTGAGCGTTTTCGTGTGGCTTTCCCACTAGGTCAGGGCATTGCTCTCTAATTTCAAACGAGCAAATGAAATTTTGTGTTTCTCATTTATGTGGTGAGCACTAAAGGAAACCTTTAATTGTTGTAACCAATGATTTAATTTTAGAGCATTGATATCACCTTGATAAAACTTGATATCCACCTTCTCTTCTATCTTTAAGAGGGACTATGAATGACTCATGGTGCTCGAACTCACCTTCTCTTTTTCTGGTTATTTCTTGGATTCCACTTCACAAGGCAATTAACGACTACCACATCTATGGTCCAAACTCTCTCAAGATATGCATGCAACCTAACTTCTAACTCTTAATGACACCACACAGTTGAACCTCTCTAGAATCTATTTCTTGGATGTTCCTATATGGCCTAGTAATTTGCAACCCTAGTCATACTAATGTTATCAAAACCGAACTGGTTGACCCTAAAACCAGTAATTGGAAAGAAATCAAACATAAAAATTTTCGACCAAAAAATACATAAAATATTCAAAATTTAAAGAAAAACATATATATTCATGTACATCCATACGAATCCAAACCATTTATAGACAAATATTCAAAAGTTCTCATTTATATAGAAAGAATGCATATAACAAAAATTGCACTAAGAATACATCTTTGGAGTTTGTCTTAATGTTTATAGCTTGGGTAGGTACTTCTGCACAAGCCTATGTGTCTAGGCATGCAAAAGTCACCCACATTGTCCTTAGATACTTGCTCTAGTGTGAACAAGTTGCTAATGTAACTTAGCTTAAGCTTTTAACTTGGGAAAAACACATATTATTATGTTGGCTTATTGAGGTAAAGTAATCTTAGGAAAAGTAAACTACTTTAGTAGATAAGTTTTAATTTCAGCGTTTGATCTCAAGTGAGGTGAGATCTAATCTTGGCTATTAATCACTTTGGAGATTAGGGTTAGGGATTTAGCTTAATGAAAAGTTATAAAAGCAAGGCTAGGGAGATGGGAAAGACACACTAACACAAGATTGAAAGAGGCTTCTCAGTGGGTGTTGGTTTTGAGGAAAGCCAGCAAGGAGGTTCAGATCAACCAAGGAGAGTTCATTAGTTGGATCAGATTTAGGGTGGTAAGTTATTCTTCAGTTGGGATATTATTCTAGGACAGTAGCCCAAGTAAGTTTTGATTATTAATGAAAAACTTTGATTGGGAAGAATCCATGTGTCATTTTATGTGATTGGTTATTTTATTTTTGCTTTTGCTGAATGTTAAGAACCGAGCTATGTAAGTTATTGAGTATGTTAAATGGAGTCAGAGAAGGAAGTGTTCAGATAAGTTTAGAGGCGCTCTAAACTTAGCAAAGGGACCCATAGTCCACTATCTGCAGTTGCTTATTATTTCCTAGTAGAGAGACCCACAGTCTAGTAATTTTGTGAGTGCTTTGTGGGCCTAGGTTGAGCTCTTATGGGGGTAATAAAGCAACGGTGGGTAGAGCGAGTTGCATAAGTTGTGTGTGTGTTCTTCTCAGCTATTGATGCCAACTTGCCAGCACTAGGGCATCATTTCCACCGCAAGAGATCAGTAGGAAAAAGGGCGTTTGACCATCAAATTTTTTCCAGCTAAGTGATCTCTATATCCACGCTGAGTTTCAGCTTAGAAAGGCCACATAGAGGACTGTGTAGACTAGTTCGGACTCTGTACAATGCGCAAGTTGAGAGAGGGTTGTTCTGAGTAAGAAAGGTTGAGTGGATTGTGCGCAAACCAACTTGGGCATAATGAAAAATTCAAGAGTTGTTGAAGGGAAGTTTTCGTTGTCCACTGTAATTTTCTGAAATAACATTTGCTGAGAAGAAATAAAAAGAACACACATGCATTGCAAGTTTTCCCTAGTTGGTGTTTCTTGGGTATATACTGTGTACATGTGTTTTTGATGCTTGTTTGTCTTTAGATTTATTTACCTTCTGCTGTGCATGCAAGTTAGGAAACCCAACATAACAATGTATTAAGTTAGAGTTTCAGTGTCAGTTACTTTACCTTAGAAATTCAATGTTTAGGTTATGGGTTTCAAAAACTAACACAATAGATCTACAATATGCTAGGTTAATTATTTACCAGGTGCCAATTCAACGAAAATATAACATGGTATCAAAGCTAGATCTTTGAGAACCGATCTCAAGGTGCCAGGGTTGGACAAGGATAACTGGGGCCAAGTTTGACCATGATTGTATGAGGCTTTTTTTTTAAAGGGCCTAAGAAATCAATAGTAAATGGGCTAAAATTTATGGCAAAGAAGGGACCAAAAGTTTTTGTTAAGGCTCGTAAAGGTTCTACACACCCACAGACACACATATATAATGTGTGGGTCGTCTGGGTAGCTGATACGTTTGACAACCCACCTAGCGGCCACAGGAAGTTGTCATGGTCTCTCGGCCCAATTGCGTGAAGAGATAATTTGGGTGACTAAGAACTCACCCTTATATATAGGGGAATGTGGGGGCCGTCTGTGTGGTTGATAGGTTTGATAGCCCACCCAACCGCCATAGGCAACTGTCATGGCTGCTCGGGTTGACTGACATGAGGAGAGAATTTGGCGACTGAGAACTCGCGAGCAAGCCACGACAAAGTAGATCTGGACATTGGTCGGGGCACTAAGGAACAAATGGAGTTGCAAATGACAGGGCGGAAGTTAGGGTACTGGAATGTGGCAACAACAGGGTTGAGGAGTGACGTGTGATAGAAATGAAGGGTTGACAGGGCTCTCAGTTGTTGACAACATATCGTGTAACCGAACAAAAAAAAGAGATAGTGGGTGGTCGACAACCGCTAGGCTATCAGACCCAACCCCTGCATAGGAACTGAATCCACCAAAGCGCAACATCAGTTGTATAGAAGGCAACCATTTGTTAATCCAATGCCGATAGAGAATGCAACACGAACAAGGGCGCCGACACAAAAGATGGATTGGGGTAGCGATAAACTGTAAGGAAGTGGAAACAAGGTCTAACCGACTAATGCAAACTGCGACAGAGAATGAAGGGTTGCCAACATCGAGAAAAGGTGAGTGGGGGAGCTGTTGGGCCAACCTCGGGGTCAATAGAAAATTGGTTGTAGAGGTAGACAACAATTGTTGATGAGATTGGTTGCTGAGACAACGAGCTGCAGGACTCTAGGCATAATTGATGTGGATTTAGTCGCCAGGGCGACAACAAATAATTTTTGATTTGATTGCCTAAAGGACCAGTTAGGATATTTTTTAGAAAGCCTTTGGCAAGATGTGGTTAAAAATGGTCACAATGTCTCTTGGGTATGAAGATATATTAGACAGAGAGTCAAACTTCCAACCTTGGAAGGCTAGGGTCACCTTGGTACTCCAGGAAAATGATCTCTAGGAGATTGTTGGGACCAAGATCTTGGAGTTGTCAGATTTTCGGGAAAAGGCCCTCTTAGCAAAGATGGAGATAAAGGCACAAAGGGTACTTATGGATGTCGTGAAGGATCATTTGATCACTAACTTAATCGAGAAGAAGACAACCAAGGAGATGTTCAAAGCATTGGTAGGATTATACCTAAGCAAGACAATAAAGAGGTAGATGATATTAAAAGATATGCTCTGGACTATGGAGATGACCAAATTTGACTTAGAGAAGAGTTATTTGATGAAGATCAAATATATTCGTGATTAGCTTGCAATAGTGGGAGAAAAGGTAGAAGATTCAGAACTAGTGAATGTGGCATTGAACAAGTTCTCGGAGACATGGGATTCATTTAACAAAGGAGTCTATGCTCGATATAAACTACCCACATTTGATAGGCTCAGGGATGATTGGATACAAGAGGAAATTAGGTTAAAGTCAAAGGGAAAAATCAACAAGCAGGGAGATGACGAGAATGTGGCTTTGATTGCAAAAGGAAAAGGAAAGAGATCGAGTAGGAGTGAGGAGTCAACCTCACAATTGAAGAAGGAGGAGAAATTGATTAAGGTTAAGTGTTTCTCTTGTGATAAGACGAGACACTATGCTTCACAGTGTTTAGAGAGGAAGAAAGGAGGAAAGGGCATGCGACCAACTGTAGCTTCGTCGACAAAAACTTGGGAGGAGGTTTCCAGGAAGTTCAAAACGGAATTCACACTTTTTTCCTACCTTATCTTGAGCACGTTACTAGTGAGTGTGTGGCCTCTAGACAACAGAGCCACAAGGCATATGCCAACAACATGAGAGCAGTTCACCACCCTGCCAAGTGGGAGCCAGAATTGGATGCGAAGTTATGGGTTGATATGAAGCATGTAATTAGAGGGGTTAGAACTATGTTATTCCAACTTGAGTCAGTGGGAAAGATGGAAGTGAAGGATGTGCTATGGGTGTCAGAACTCAGGTGGAGTTTGCTCTTAGTCTCAATGATTGAGAAAAAGGTTTGGATTAGCATTCCATGATGGATAGGCATTGATTAGACCCAGGGGATCTAGCTCAGATGGTGGCCACATCATTGGAGTTAGAGAGAGCAACCTACATAGCCTAAAGGTTTAGCCTATTTGAGCAACAATAGGAAGTAGAGTTGTGAAAGAGAACAAGGAGCAGGTAGCTCCAAAGGTCAAGTAGCTCAGAGGGAGTCAACCTTTAGGTTCATGAGGGGAGGAGTAATCAACAAATTCCTCCTAATCTGTCAAGAAGGTCTCTTGGTATGAGATGACCTTACGAGATGTTCAGGAGTAGGTGGCTTCTAGGAACAAGTTCACAGGGAGCGGGTCTTCAAGGATGATGGCAAGGAAGTCTTCCAATTCAGAGGAAGTAGAATTCGAACAACCAAGTTGTGTATAAATAGAAGTGAGATGAGCTCATTTGCTCATGATCACTTTGGATTGGATCTTTTCTCTCTCTTGAGATTTTCACACTTTTTCTAGAGGATGAATTGAAGTTTTGTGGATGAATTTTGATGTGTGGATATTGGTCTGTCTTCTCTTGGAGCTTCTCTCTTGTAAATTGTGAATGTTTGGATATATTCTATTACATGTAAGTACATGCTTTTAATGTTATTCTTGTTTTACTTTGTAATATACATTGGATTGAGATTTTCACTGTTATAGGGCTAATTGTTGCATGCATTTACTGCTTAAAATTGTGGAATTTTGTCTCTATTATAGCATTTCTCAATGTATGGGCCATGTAATATGAATGAAATCTCCTAGGGGTAATTCTATCAAAGAATTTGACCTTTTTAAGCCATTCCCTTTGTGCATCGAAGTATAAAAGCTGCAAGATTGCTTCTTCTTGACCTAGAAGGCTAGCAAAGTGGTCTTGAGGCCTCCTTGACTGGGAACCAAGAAATCATACTCATATTCATCATAGACTCCATTCTCCCAAAGACTAACGCACTGATCTACCAAAAGGTGTCAACAAAAATCACATTTTTTCACCTTATTCCAGGTCTAGCCAAGTTGGGGCGCTTAGGGAATCAATTTCCTGACAAGCTAGCCCTCCAAAATGTTCGATCTCCTAGGGTCTCCTACATTGGTGTTTCCCCAAGGTCTCCTCCAATTTTGAAGCCAATCCGACTGTGGAGTTGGGAGAAAAGCCAAGCCCTAGCTCTGGGATCAAACTTTGCCTTAACATCCCTAAGGCTAGTACCTGACAAGACTTTCAAGTGAAAATTCTTTCTTTGATCCTTTCCCCACCTTGTCTAGGATAAGAATATCATCGATTGCTACATTCTTTCCTCATACCCTAGATGGGGTCCACTTGGCCTCGTGTGGTCCTGTTCCTTTGAAATATCATTCTTCAAGAGCCACTCGAGATACAATTCCAACAAAGATTTTAGGGATTGGAGAACTCGTGCACAAGTTTTATCTCATAAACCTAACTCTCAAATCCTCTCTTCTTTTCCCTAGAATACATAGTGCCTTGCTTAGAAAGTAAGCAAGCTCCATCCTTCGAACTCTTCTGAGAAGGGGTTCACTTGGGTCACTCATATCTATTCATTGACTTATCCTTCATTGGTGACTCCATACATATCGGGTTTGCTCCCATCGGTAAAAATCTGTAAATAGAAGGGAGCTTTAGTTGAGGTGACAGTGGGCCAAGTCTCCATTTCTTGCCCTTGGCCTAGCGTTTGCCCTTTAAGGATCCCCTTCTAGGTCCCCTGCTAGTTTGAGCGGTAACATGCTTTATATGCTTTTATCATTCTTCCAACGACATCAACCACTGAGGCCACATTTTCGGGTTGTGACTCAAAGATGTGGATATAGGGTTCCAATCCTAGCGACTCATGACAATCAACACATAAAATGGAGATGAATAATGAGGGATGAAAAGTGGCAAGTATGGATTACCATGGACACGTTATATTAGTGTTTGTCCCTTGTTAGTGCTCTTCTTAAACCATAAGGCCTTAGAAGAGGCCTCGTTGGACTAGAATCAAGGCTAACCTCCTAGACGAGGTGTGGGAACAAGGATACAATTAGGAGCAGTCAATCATCCAATTTGCCTTGTGATTCATATTAATATGCCCTTAACATTAAATGAAAGCACATTATTGCTAATATGGTTAAAGTACTTGTTGATAGATGACTCGTCTTCCTCCAATAAGAAGGCTAAATGGGGGAGAGCATTGATCAGAGCAGTTAGTGGAGAGCTCTAACATAAAGCTATTTGCAGACCGTCATAGGGTTGCTGGTTAGTTTTTTCTGTCAAATGAGGAGAAAATTTCCTCCTATGGGTCACCCACTTTTCGTGGGTAACACTCCCAAAGAAACTCAGCCCAAAAGCTCTCCAACTGAACCCTTCAACCATATCTCCAAATTTGCCCAATAACTCCCTTGTAGGAATTTACAGGGTAAGTTCCTCAGATAGAACACCAAAGGATACCGCCCATAAATAGATCACAGATCAATACACCAGTGTTCTTGACGTGGTTAAAACCATCAAAGAGGGAAACAGTCCACGACCTGAGCCAACACGACCACTTCAGGCAATTTATTAATAAAAGAAAAAAAATTTACATTAGCTTCTCTCATGAACGGTCACCCTACAAATGACCCTCCATGCTCTTTAAATAGAGATCATGGACCAATCGGGTCTTAAGTCACGAATGAAGTGTTGGTAATACCGAGGAGAGAATGAACCGTCGGATCACTTCATGTCTAGAACATATCGTGACCGTTGGATTGTAAGTTACAAAAGTACATAGTAAAGAAACACACTTTACCTAACTCTACACTAGACCAAGTTATACTTAACTATTCCTATTTGTTGGAATATCCTAACATCCCCCCTTAAGAACAACTTGGGATAGGATTGAAGTATTTACAATTATGACACAATAGGAGAAGGAAGGAGGCACTAGAGCCTATCCCCCCTTAGTGACAACTTCCTGAACTCCAACCATAATCGAAGTTTAGTAAGCTTCGCCTCTGTGAGAGCCTTTGTAAAGATGTCTGCAACTTGATCATCTGTTGAACAATATTGCACTTCAAGAACATGGTCATGAATGAGCTTTCTGATGAAGTGCATGTGCAGTTCAATGTGTTTGCTACACTAATGTTGGACTAGATCTTTGCATAGTTGAATGGCACTTTGATTATCACACCAAATTGTAGTCGGATGCTGCTGCTGAAAGCCAAACTCTGACAGGATCTGACGAAGCCACAAGGCTTCCTTACTAGCTTCTACGGCACCACGATACTCTGCTTCTACTGAAGAAAGAGAAATGGAACCTTGTGTCTTGCAAGCCCATGTAATAGGTCCCGAACCAAGAGTGAACACATAACCTGCAGTAGACTTCTGATCATTAGGGTCACCAGCCCAATCGGAATCAGTGAAACCAACCAATAGAGGAGATGCATCGGCACTGTAATGAATCCCAAACTGAACTGTACCTCGAACATAACGAAGTATTCTTTTAGCTGCTTTCCAATGACTTTCATGAGGGTTTTGCATAAATCAAGCAACAAGGCCAACAACAAACGAAAGGTCAGGACGAGTATGGGTTAGATACAAAAGTTTGCCTACAAGTTGACGGTATAAGGTGGCATCAACTTCAGGGGCAGTACAAGTGACTGAAAATTTGGCTCCAGACTGAAAGGGAGAAGGGGCTGGCTTATAGTCTTTCATGTGAAAATGGCGTAGAAGATCGCAAGCATACTTGGACTGGGAAAGGGAAATACCTTCCTTGGATTACAAGACTTGAAGACCAAGAAAATAATGCAAGTATCCTAAGTCTGTCATTTCAAACTTCTTTTTAAGGTTGGACTTCACATGGTTGATAAGGTTGGGATCACTAC
>APFE031592873.1:64899-122538 GCA_000404065.3 Pinus taeda | reverse complement strand
GGCGCAATCACTATTATTTATTTAAAAAAAATAAATTAAAATACATATTTTTATCATATTTCCAAGTTTAGATAGAAAATTTCATTACACAAAAAATATGTTGAATGTAATTTATACTTTTATGTCTTATTGTTCTTCTCAAAACATTATTCTAACATGATCTTGTATTATGGGTTGATGATAGTCTTATAAGAGTTCAGTTTAGAGGAGCCATGTATAGGTGCATAACCTAGTTTAGCATAGGAAAGCAAAGAATTGTACACACCATGATTACCTTATTATTGTGTTCATGAAAAAATATTACAAGGTATTGTGATATTAAAAGTATTGTAGTAATTAAGATAAAGCAAGTTCACAATAACAATGTATTGAAAGTAATTAGACATAGAAGTTTGACATGGTTAATGACAAATACCACCAAGGTAACAACAATTCCACCCCATGCAACTTTGGTTTCCAATACCAAACCTGCAATGACAATATATGCTCTTTTGTCACTATTGATCTATTGTAGAGATCCCACCATTTTGATTGTAAAAAAAAAAAAAAAATCTAAATTGTAGATATACAAACATGAGTGCATGGAATTGTCTAAATTTTATATAATTTGGACCCATATATGATTAAAATTGATTGAGTCATAATCGAAAAAGACAATATATGACTAAAATGAGTTTGGATGACTAAAATGAGTCTAAATCATAAAACTTCTAGACATTCCTAGATGCATTGCTCACTAATACTATCTTAGGTAGTGCATATAAACTCTTATATTAGTTATTTTATCCCCAAGAATTGCCTTGTAATATTTCTTGTTAATATGTCACACAAGGTATTTTTGACTTTATCATCATAATTTGTTCATGTGCATTATAAGGCATTCAAATGATAATAAAAATATATAGTTAGAGTAGCACATTTGATTGTCTTCTCTTTGCATCATATAATTGCATTTGCTTCCATCTTTGCACCAACTTTTATAATAATCTCTTCATGAATTTATGTGATAGATAATTTCTCACCACTATTCAACAATGATGTCTCAAAGACATTTATATGATCTTCAATGGAAATTACGTTAACGCTAATGCAATTTGGTAAATCTAGCTTGAATACATTTTCTCCAAATTACTCATTAATAACATAAGGGTCATATTTGATTAGCTTATGTTTTTTGTGTTTCTTATTAGAACATTTTGTAGATAAAACCAACCTATATCATGCATCAAATTTAGGATTTGTGTGGTGTTTATCATGCCTAACCTTATAATTTTGTAAAGCTTCTTGATCATTTGATAATGTAGGATCTTCCAAAAGTATTTAATGAACCTTATGACTCAACCTTTTAAATTAACCTTTGCCATCCTCATTATCACAAGAATAGGTCCAAAGATGGCTAATGTATACTTTAGGAGGAATCCAAAGGAAATTTCAAAAGGTGGAGTGTTTATTTTATTCTACACTATGTAATTATAATTGCTTTTCATAATGGTACATAGTGTAATACCTTTATTTTTAACCCCAGAAGATATATTCAATGAAGCCATGTACATGTTGAGTCATGTTATTGAGTTATGAGTGATAAGTTAGGAGGGTAAAGTTAGAATTACCTCATAATGCACAACATAATATGCTTTGTAAATATTCCTAGTATGGATAAAAATCTATTGTCCTAATATAGAATGGTCAATGTCTTAGGCATAGGCCTAGTGCGTAATGTTTAAGTAATGTGTGTCTAGTCACCATGAGGTAATATTATACGATGGATGTTTTTCATGAGAAAAATTGTGTAAGATCCTCCCTTCTTCCCTAGAATATATACATGTAAGGCAACTCAATCTTAAACTATAATAGAAAATAATAAACCTAAAGGTTTTAACTAGACATGAATATGTGACCTGAGGCCTTCTTATTAATAACATGACTTGAAAAGATGGTTCAATTGATTGAGATAACCCTTGGGAATCTACCATGGTGGGTGTTGTATCATGCAAAATTTAATATAAAAAATACTAAAAGTTCGCCAAAGAGGTTTCTAAGGGATAAAAAAGAGTCTAATATGAGTCAAGGAGAGAGGAAGATGAAAGGGGGCCTCAAGAAAAGAAATCCATTAAATAATGTTTCCCATGTCTTTTGAAAATGTATTACCTTTTTTTCCCATGCTTAACTAAAAAGATCTACCCTACCTTTGTGATCCAGATTGGATAATTATATTGTTTTTCACCTGTATCGATGCTTTCAAAGTGGAAAAAAGTGGAGGAATCAGTTCATAGGACCATTTTTACCGACGGGACCCAATTTGGCAAATTGGGGTTTAAAACCTTCCAGGAGCATTTGGAGGCATCAAACAACAATTTTTTGGGGGTAAAACTTCACGACTCCAATGAAGCACCTACTTTTCATATTCTACACACATAGACCTTTCCAACGACATAAGAATCACGCTAATCAGAGTTTGTATGCAAAGGTTACGCCACTAAGAAGTTGACCTTCTTGTTTTCACCGCCATAATTTGAGAGGATGCCATGTCAGCCCCCATTACTCATGGAGAAGGGTTTAGCCACATGATTATGGTGAAGAATAATTTAGAAGAGTCCATATTATAACTTTGGTTAAGAGTTGAGGTAGTCAAACCTAACCACTTGTAGGCTATCAAGTTGCGCTATAACCGGTCCACTAGGGGGGAAAGGGGTTCCATTCTTTTGAGTGCATTTGTTCCATAGATGAGTAAAAATAACTGAGAGGGATAGGATATAGAGAATTCAAAGAGGATTTGTGCACTATAGTAGCCCATGGGCCATAAGCCATACTTCTTTGTACTTGCAACCATTTTCTATTCAAAGAAATAGAGTAGAGTGACCTCATCTTCGAGTCGAGATTTCACCAAAAGGGTTTTCTAGGTCATATTTCGGGTCAATCGTGGTTTGTGATTTTTTATTTCACTTTTCTCTATTTTCTACATAATTTTACTTTGCATGCATATGCAATTAACAATAATATACAGATCTAAAAGTCTAAAGAGAAATAAAACCCTAATAGTGTAGATTTCATATTTTTAAATATAGTTTTATCAGATCTGTTGTGATGAACTATCGAGTGGAATATCCACATTAGTTTACAGATCACTTTTATCCATGTGTAGCAAGAAAATCAATCACATCCTTGGGGAATGCACATATTTTTCATGCATGGGAAAAATAGAAATGCAATGAATTTTCTTTGGGGATCTTGATTATCCCAGCCTTCCTCATGGTGCAAGAAACATGTATGCTCTCCTGTGGCTTCCATTTCTTATGATTTGCAATATTATTGAGAGTTGTATGAATGTGTGATATGCTAAGGGGGTTTTCTAGTTAGTGAAAGATAGTTTAGGTTCTTTTTTATAGATGCACCATGTTTATAAATTGAGAAGAGAGAGTAGGCATCTTGAATTTCCATTACCCAAATTTCTAAAATGACCATTAATTATAATTAATCTAATGTCAACTAAATCTAGATATTCCTAAAGAGAAACTAGCAACTCAGAATCGTCATGCTTACATTCGAGCATTAGAGGGGATGGACTCAAAAAGGACTATATAGAAAAGATAAGAGATCTTGACCTTGCATTGTGTTTGGAATAAAGGAAGAGGTTTATAATTATTGTAGGGAGATGCCTACAAAAGATTTCATTAGGGGAAGCCTTCATAGTTGTAAGTTTTTATCTCCATTCTTGAGTATTATGGGTTGGAATAGGTTAAAAACAAAGGCATTAGCCATCCATCTCCATCATGTTATCATACCCTAGCTTGAGATGGATTCCACAAAAACCTTTCCATTGTTGGGTGATGAAATGCTCCTTTATAATTGGTTTAGTGGACAAATTCGTGAAACAAATAAGTGTTAGGCGTTGTTTTAGAATTTTGTCATTTAATATTATTGAAATTTGTTATTTATGTGGTACTTGTTGTTGAAAACTACTTAAACTAATGAATATGATGTCAGTAAGTATGTTTTTAAATTTGGATTAGATTTTTTATTATGATTTTTGTTTAACAATATATTCAAACATTTTATTTTGTATATAAATTTGAGATATTGTTTTTTAGGCTAAATTGGTCCGAATATAATTTATAAATAAAAAATATATTCTAATTAAACTACCTTAACAATTGAGAATATATTCTAATTAGACTACTTAACAACTAAGAAAGACATATTTAAACATATTTCAATGGGCATCCTACATCTTAGAAATATTTTTCAATTAATATTTCACAATAATTATGTTATAAACCATTTAATATCTTTATTTTCTCATAATTTTACCAAAAAAATATTAACCCTAACTTAAAATCCATCGATCCTCCCACCACTTACCATCAATCCTCGCAACACTTTCCATCAATCCAAAGTGTATTAAACTCATTTATAAAGAAGTGACTTGACTTGTCAGGCTTAAAAAGCTCTTGTAAGGTATCATCATGTGCATTCTATTGAAGAGGTCCACAATTACCATAACATATGAATTTCCCACGTTGGTTGTTAGGTAAACCCTTCAGTAAATCCATAGACATTGAGTTCAATGTCTAATCAAAACTAAAAATGGAGTGTACTATTTTAACCCACGTGGAACTAACAGTGTGTTACATTGTATTAATAGTAAAATCTTAACCTAGAATGCTCCCTTTTTGCATATAATTGAAGTTAATTCTTCACAATGGTCAACCATCATTTCATAATTAATCCAATATAATGGAGACATGATAATGCCTTATTTAAGACTTGCTATGGGGACAAGATTATTATATTCCAAAAGGTAATTGAGTGCCTAGTGACTCACTCTATTCTAAAAAGGTAAGAGTTGAGTGCTTGGTGACTCATTTTTATGACTTTAAACTTTTTTTGGTAGAGCACGAGGTAATTGTCATGGTGTTTGGTGTTTACTTTGGCCAATGGAGGAAGCATAATGTTTTTGTAAAACATGGAAAATGGGCTCTATCATTATCATTTCTATATTCAAAACAAGGACTAGCAATATATTGGGAAAGTCATTTGTCCATCTCACTTATTTGCTCCACTGGATGCAATTAGGAAATCAACCACATTGATGTGAGATAAATCGATAAATAATACATAGATAGTGAAGCAGAAGGACCTTTCAATAGAATTTACTGACTGGTTGTCTGCCATAGGTGGTGAAGCACAAATCACAACTAAAGTAAAGCTATTTTTTTATTTCTAGCATATGCATGTCTAATTATAAAAATATCTAAGAGGAATCAATAAGTATCTCCAATAATATGATGTAGGAAATAGTAAATGTGGTCACAACTTATGAGGTAGGAAATAGTAAATGTGGTCACAACTTTTTTAAATAAAAGTTACATTTAACTAATTTAGTTTGAATAATACTTCCCATAAAATTTAAATGGTCACCATTTTAATTAAATATGGAATAGAATTGAAATTTAGTATGTTGTAACTTTTTGGTTTTATTATTGATTTAATATTAAAATTTAATATTTAATAAAATATTTTAATTTATAAAGTATAATATGGAGTTTAGTTACCAAAGATAATTTTTGGAAAGTTAAAATTATTTTATATTATGTATTTGTGTTTTACGGTGGTATTCATTATTGTTGAAGATTTGAATTTGATACAGTTAAAAGTTTGAAAGTATACCATTATTTTATGTGTATCATAAATGATATTTTAGGGTGGTTTTTATTAAAAAAATAAGAATTGACATGTATTAAGTAGCATTTTGTGGTAGTATTTGTTATTGTGGAGGATAAAAAATAGTATTTTAAGGAAGTATTTTTGTAATATGAAATATTGTCAAAGGGGATTATTGGGGGATGAAAGTAGGATGATTTCATCATATGTATTAAGGCATAGAATTATTTTATTTATTTATTATAAATGATATTTTATGTTGGCTTTTATTAGTTTGAGGATAAAAAATAGACATGTATTAAATAATATTTTGTGGTGGTATTTATTATTGTTGAGGATAACAAATAGTATATTTAAGGAAGTATTTTGTGGTGGTTATTAATATGAAATATTTTTAAAGGGGGATTATTGGGGATGCAAGTAAAATAATTTTATTGTATATATCAAGGTTTTCATTGTATGTATCAAGGTTTTGATTGTATGTATGAAGGTTCAAGTATTATTGGTAGTTTGTGTATTTTTATGGATGTTTATGTTTGTTCTTTTGTTAGTTCTTATACTTGAGTTTATAATTGATGTTAGGTGAATGTCCTAGGTGATTTGGGCATAATAAAACCCCCTTACCTATAGCTATCTAATTGAAGTTTTTTTGGTTGATTGTTACACCTTCTAAGCCTAATATCGTCAAGCTAAAAAATTGTAATACATTTTTGATATTGAATGCAAACCCATGCACACACACATAGATGTTTATTGTTACCATCCATTGAGACCAATTTTTTTAGACCTTAATAAAAATGATAAGGATTTAATTGATTACCTATAAAATTTTATTGTTACACTTAAAAGATTAGAGATAGACTTTCTTGAATCTCCATAATTTTTATGAGTCAATAAGTTAGGAAGGTTGATAGTGTTACAAATATTTTCAAATTGAGATTTAATATGGGCATATCTAGGGTATTCTATAAGAAATTTCTTTTTATCCTCACTTTATCCTCCACTTTTTTAGTATCACAAAGATACAAATTATTTCATTCCTTTACTACTTTTTAGAAATGGTCTAATGCCCTGTTTTATTATGGAGCTTGTGAGAGTTTGTTCTTGTTTTAGCAATGTTGATTTTCTTCTTTAAGATATCTATTAAAATTATATACTTTTGGTCTTCTAGATTGGAGTTAACAACCTCTTTATAACACCTTAGTTTTCTTCTATCCTATATTCTTCATTGCACTATCATTTCTCTTTTAATTTGGATGTGATTATATTTTAAAGGTAAAAATATTTTGCAGAATAACTTCCTCCTTTATTTTCCAATGGTTGATCCAAGACTTAGCATCCTTATGCCAACTTCTCTTAAACCTTAAGTGAATTTGACTAGAGTTTGAAGCAATCCTAGGGTTGAGCCCTCAATAACTCCCCTTAACTTTTATCAAAAATAAAAAATGGTCCCATTAAAGTTTGAAATTATTATTTTCTATGTCACTTATCTTACATCTCTTAATTTGAAGGGGTGGTTCTATGATATATTTTTTTCAATCTTTTCATTCTTTTAAGTTTTGAAATGATTTATGATTGATTTTGGTTTGCTATGATTTACATAAATAGTAATTCTCATTATTGTATATATTGAATAAAATAACAAGACCTTCTTTGAATTTTTGAAAATTTGGATTTATTAGGAATTTTCCAAATGTATATGAGTTTTCTCCCATGGTTGTAAGATTAAACATTGAAAAAAACCCCAAAATTCACAACAAACCCTGAATTTCCCCTTTTTTATTTTTCTTTGTTTTAATAATAGACCCTCAAATTACCATATATCATGACTTCAGAACATTGGAACATGGCGTACCAAGGTTCCAAACACAGAGTTTGGAGACATCTGGTGTGACACCCTTTGGTACTTTTTCCCCTGATTTTGTAATGTAATGGTACTTTGAAATTATAAATGAGTATGTTTTTATATATGGCCTGAAGTGTGGGACCACAGAACCATGATCTAAGAGGGAAGAAGAAAGATAAACCAAGTGGGCTTAGTTGGAACCTTAAATTAATTTTATGGTGAAAATAATGAGAAAAAGAAGAGGAAGATTCCAAGAGGATTATGAAGAGACCCTTAAGAAAATGATAAAAAAATAAATGCAGAACAATGTGGCGGTTAGACCTATTCTTGGTGAAGCTCATGAGTAAAGTTAGAACAAACTATGAGATAAGGCAATGGGATTCCCTAAAACAGATAATTGTGACTAGAAAAGTAAGAGGATGAAAATTAAATAAGATGGGTGCTTATTGTGGGCTGATAAACCACTCACTGAGTGCTTGACACAATTGATAAACCAACTAGGGTGCTTACTAGGGATGATAAACCACATACATAAGGGTGCTTGTTGTGGGCTGGTAAACCACTTATTGAGTGCTTGACACAACTAATAAACCACCCAGGGTACTTGTTGAGGGCTGATCAACCACTCCTAGAATGCTTGACCCAGATGATAAACCACCAATTACTATGAATTCTATTGTGCTTGACTAGCTGACAAACCACCCTTTGTCATATGTATTTCCTATCCTATGTGTATCTAAAGATGGCTTCTTGTTGAGGCCGCTGAAAGGAAGATTTCCCCTTAGATCATAGGTCTGGCTCGGGGGTGACTGTTGTAAGTAATTCTGGCTATAGTAGGTTTATGGTTGGTGGAAAATTGGAGTCCCACCTTCAATTTTCCCTTTTTTTTTTGAATTGTAAATGAATGCATTTAATTGAGAGTTGTGGAATTAAATAAATTTTATGTGAATGTATGAACATATGAATAATGTGGCTTGGTAGCATGATGTTGGTGCATGGATGTTATTGATTTATTTTCTTGATTAATTATGGTTTTGTTGATGAATTTCTATATCATGCAACTGGAAGTTAAGTTGTTGGGAGTTTCTTTATATTGTATATATCAAGTGCTTTGTGTTTGATGCATTGAGAGATAGTCTGAGTGTTGATAAGTACCTTTAGCTGGAAGATGCGATATCCTATACTATGTTGTGTTTAATTTATTATATAGTTCTATGGAACATTCCATGGATGTAGAAATTGGAACATGAACTAATTGGTTGAATTTGCCTTGAAATGTTCTGTGGAATTCTATTAATCTTTGTTAGGGAGTTGTAAGTTATATGCTTCAAATGTTTGTGTAAAATTATTGCGTTACATGTAATCATGCCAGTTCTATTACTCATGCCTATTTTCATATTGATTCGTATATCAAATACACGACTATTGGTCTTGTTAAATGACAAGTGCATACGTTATGTGACTTGTATTTTCCTTCGTATTTGATTTGAATTGGGTCGGATAGGGGCATGGCCCTTAAATTTCTTTGTGCTCTCAAGCCTTAAGAGAATCAGGCCAACTCAAATAAGTATACAGGAAACTTGAAAATTGATTAAGTATACCAAAAATTAGGAAGGTCAGTACTTTTTGAGGTCAGGGCAACCTCATAAAACTTCGTTGGTTGAGAGACCCAGCCAGTGGTTAGACCCTGACCTTAGTTGGGGGTCAGGACATTGGCGAAATCAAATAACAAAGGGATCGAGACCTAGGCTAGGTTGGGGTCGAGGTCTTAGAGGTGTGTGTTATTGGTTACATTGCAGGGAAGCCAACTTCTCAATAGTGGGCCTTAGACTCAGGTGACGTGGCGAGTCACCATGTGGGCACCACATGGGCATTGATCTATTATTGAATGTTAGTTTTTCTATGCTAATTTCAACTTCAAATTTATAAACAAATGCTTGTCAATTTCTTCATGTGCATAGGTTTCCTTAGGGTGTTTGTGAATGTAAACAGGTAAATTTTATCAACTTTTAGGTGAAATTCATGAGAAAAATAACATGAAAAACAAGTGTTGAATAGCAGCAAGTAAATGTACAACAAACCAACAAATATAACACTTAACACAGTGTTTTGATGAAGGTGTTCACCCCTCCTAGGCTACATCTCCTTGGTCTAGCTTCCATGGCTTGGGCCTTTGTATTAGCTCAATAATGGAAAAAATGTTTTTTATAATGCTCTACTGCTCCTGAAACCTACTTCAAAGTGTTCAGAATGCTCGGAACACCTTTTCCTGATCTCAATTTGGTCGAATTTTGCTCCAGTTATGGTCAAAACTATTTTCCCAAGTAATCCTCCTCTAAAACTGGAGGAACTCCAATTAACTCCACTAAACTTGGAGTTTCCAATGAAATTGGAGGGTTTGCCAAATTAAAATCTAGTTTAATTAATCAATACTTGGATTAAGATGCTCTTGTGTGAAAAGCGGGTTATGCCATTATCTTGATTTTTGGATCTACGCGAAGTGGAAATTTCTTCAGGGATAGGGGGGAACAGGCTCTGAATATAGCCCGCTGATTGAGCCTCCTCTGAGTGACGATGAGGGAGCAGCATAGGCTTCACTGCAGAGCATTGTCTAGTTAATAAGGCAGGGTTTTCTACGAATACCTCATCCTTCCATGCCACCTCCACCTTCACCTCCACAACATACACTTTCGCCCACACCACCACCACCACCACCGTCGGTCAACAAGTCGAATACAATGAAGTCGCCAGTTTTCAAGGGCCTAGGAAGTGAGGATCCAGATCAATTTTGGTTTGTTGCAAAGGCTGTATGGACAATACAACAAATTACAGATGATAATATAAAGAAGGTGTAGTTGGTTACCGCTCTAGAGGATCGCGTGCTAACATGGTACATTAAGTACTACACCGATAGCCCATTGGAATCATTAGCAGACACTCAGACCACCTTGAACAAAGAATTCGGTAAGCCTAAGTCTAAATCACAATCAATAGTTGGATTCAAGGAAATTATGATGAGGCTCAGCGAGACGCCCTAGGAATTAGATCAAAGATTGAAGTGCCAGACCTGTGAATCTAATATGAATCTCACAGATAGTTAGCACCATGAATGGTTTGTAGCCTCGCTCTTGCCCCACCTAAGGATTGCTTTATCACAGCAAAAGATAGGAACTTAGGCGAAAGCCCTGGAAATTGCGATGAGATTGCATGAAACGCCTATTCAGGACATTTCTTTGGGAGTTCAATAGATTCACGTAGAGTTGCAGAACCTTTGCTTGGAATTGAAGAGCTTAAAAAAAGAAAAAGTGACTCAGTTGTAGGTGCACGAAGAATTTTGGTGTCTCAAGTGTAAAAACTAGGGGCATGATAAAGATCACTACCATGTCTTTGCGAATTACATCATAGGAGGAGGGCTTATGCCCTTAATGCAGGAGGCCCCAACAGGACCAAATATGAGGCTTGCGCTATGGTGCAGTATTTGTCAAGTAGTCAGAAAACATGTCACAGAAAACTGCCATTTGTTGCAGAAGTTTGTATAGACATCACAACAAATATTCTGCAATTTCTGTAAATCAGTGGGCCACGATGAGCATAATTGTTGTAGCTATGAATTGATGATGGAAAGGACGCCTACATACTAAATGCACGAAGAAAATCGATCTCCAGATCAGGGTTCTGGGGGAGCGCGTGGAGGGTATCAGGGACACGGACGAGGCTGAGGAGGAGGAGGACTTGGTAGGGGTCGAGGGTAGGTCATTTGTTAGAATTGCGGAACACTAGGACACTATGTGCGGGAGTGTACGAATCAAACACGCTCGTCATGTCAATACTGCATTCAGTTTGACCACACTATCGAAGAATGTCCTATGCTGATGGAAAAGATGCAAGAGAAGAAGGTGCAGCCTCAGCATCCTACCCAAAACTTACAGATGATGAATGTTGAGCCCCACGAAGAGGACTCGAATGTGAATATCGTACTACAAAGTGGGATCACAATTGATGATGATAAGGGAAAGTAGCCTGAGGAAGGTGGATGGGTCTACAAGACTCCAGAAAAGGAGGTTGGGTTTGATCTGGAGCATACGAGGGAAAAGCTCATGGAAGCGAAGAAAATCTTCGCTGAAGCCTCTACCTCACGGGGTCAGAACAAAGTGCCAGATACCAACACACATACAAAGTTTGACCCCTATGTGCTTACCACATTCTTGGAAACTTGTACGAAACTACTGTGTGACAGCAAGGCTGTGAAAGGGCTACAAGAGTTGATAAACAAGTGCGCTAGTAAGGATAATGCTCCTAATAGACCACGAGTAGTCATAAAGATTAGTAAGCATAAGGCAAGAACTGGATGTGAGATGAGGCTTAACGCACAAATGGGAGACTATGAGATGGACCAGGTTATTCTGGATTTGAGGGTTGACACGAACACATTGCTTAAACAAACCTGGGAGAGAATGGGGAGACCTGCGCTGCAGTGGTCTCCAATTCAACTTAGGATGGTGAACCAACAGATGATACCCTATGGGATGATTGCAAGGAGTTACTGTCGATATAGAAGGTGCGAGTGCACTGGCCGATTTTGAAGTCATAGAGATTGTTGATGACAACAATCCATACCCTGCACTCCTAGGAATTTATTGGGCTATCGACATGGATGGGGTCATCAATTTGAAGAAGCAGACAATGTCATTTGAAAGGAAATTTCTTTGCATTGTAGTACCATTCGACCTCGTAGAAGGACCATGCTATACTGAATCGGTCCATGAGTATGAGGATAGTGATGATGATTTGGATCAGATATATAAAATAACAGTGCGAGACCAAGAATAACCATTAATCTAATAGCTGATGGATGAATTGCATGGGACCAAGAAAGTTCTTGTACCTCAGATTTAAACGAAGAATTGGAACATTGGAAAAATAGGCTGCATGAAGTATCCACACTACGTTGCAACATGATGACCAAATCACTGTGCTGTGTGTCGTCAGAGGTACAAAATTTACCTTATTATGATGGTTTAACTGACAAACAAATTTTTGGATGCTTTTGAAATAGAAGTTCTAGAGGATTACCGCTTTCAGGCATTGGACTGGGCACTATGCGCTACGCTCACTTGGTGGTGGGGTATGCACTAAGACAACTTTGATGAATGGCATGATTACAAAAGAATGATGAGGATGCGATTTGGTCATCCTAAAGTATGGATAACTGAGAAGTATGATGGGAGGAATGATCCGCGTGATCATTTGGCCAAATGGACTAAGGTATATGGAATGGAGCCACATCCAAATTGGGTGCATTTATTCTGTCACACTCTGGACATAATCCCTATGAACTGGTATTTGGAAACGGAGCTCCACCATGACACCGCGGAGTGGGATATCTTAAGAGATGGGTTCATAAGGACATTCAACTTTGAAGACAGGTTCAAAAGCATTGATGAGGCACTGTCAGAGGTTAAGGCAACGATCTTCCGAATCCCGCCAGATCCTTTGGAATTGATTCAACCAGATTGGAGCACCTAGTTGCGCCTTGCGCTGGAATGCTATAATGTGACTGTTGAAGTAGAGGATGAAAATCCAAGGAATATCAATATCCTAGAGTCAGAAGGCCACCGCGAGGTTGAGAGACCGTAGATAGAGAATATATACATCACTGTGTCATTGAAAATTAGAAAGTAAACATTGGCACAAAGGTGGAGCCAAAGTTCACGAAGATCAGGGTTTATTGGGATGATGTCATAGTGGATAATGTCGCTGAGTTACTCCGCGAGTACTAGGATATTTTTCCTACAAAATTTGCAGACTTGAAAGGCATCATAGGCGATTTGGGAGTGATGAAAATAACCCTAAAACCGAACGCGAAGCCAGTTAAGTAGAGGCCATGTCGCCTTAATCCCAAATACAAGGAAAAGGTCCTCTTAGAGTTGGACAAGATGATTGACACGGGTATTATTGAACTAATGGAGGAGTTTGATTAGGTGAGCCCAATGGTAGTTCAAGAAAAGAAGTAGAAGGATGAAATAAGGATTTATGTAGATCTAAGAAAGCTCAACGATGCCTATGTCCATGATCCTTTCTCGACACCATTTACTGACGAGGTCCTGAACAATGTGGGAGGACAGGAGGCCTATTCTTTTAATGATGGGTTCTCTGGATACCATCAGATCAAGATCACGCTAGAAGACATAAGTAAAACAACCTTCACGATGGAGTGGGGTTGTTTTCAGTATAAGGTGATGCCCTTTGGACTTAAAAATGCATCGGCAATATTCTCACGTGTAGTTATCGCGACATTCAAATAGTTTATTTGCAAATTTTTGGAGGTCTATTTCGATGACTGGACAATGTTTGGGCTAGTTAAGCACCATGCAGATAGTTTGCACTTAATGATGGATACATACCAAAGGTATCAGATTGTGCTGAACCTGAAGAAGTGCTTGTTTTGTGTCCCCTTTGGGATTTTGCTGGGTCACGTGGTATGCAAGCAAGGACTCATGGTGGACCCTACCAAGATTGTAGTAATAATCAATTTGGAAGCCCCAAGGAGTGTTAAACAGTTGCACACAACGCTGGGCCATACCAAGTATTATCGAAAGTTCATCAAGGCTTATGCTTAGACTATTGTGCCCATGTAAAAGTTACTAAAGAAGGACACTACATTCTATTGGAATGAAGAATGTCAGCACAGTCTGGATGTCTCGAAGGAGAAAATGGTTACCACGCTGATCTTGGTCTTCCTGGACTGGAAGGAATAATTCCATGTGCATGTTGATGCCTTGTGTATTGCGTTGGGAGTAGTGTTGGCATAGGCTGGCGAAGGAGAAATAGATCACCCTATAGCATTTGCAAGTAGAAAATTTTCAAAGGCTGAGAAGAATTAATCCACAACAAAGCGCGAAGGATTGGCCATGGTGTAGGCACTCCAAAAATTCAGGCACTATCTGTTGATCGGGCATTTCAATATGTACACAGATTATTTTGCATTGAAGTATATAGTCAATAAGCTTGTGTTGGGGGGGGAGGAAATATGTAGATGGTTGCTGCTATTTCAAGAATATGATTTTGAGGTAATTGTGAAGCCAGGAAGGTTGAATGCAGGACCAGACCATCTGTCGCGCATTGAAATAGGAGAGGAGCCTACTAATTTGGAGGAAGGGTTTCCCGATGCGTAACTCTTCACAGTGCGCATAGTGGATAACAAATTCATGGATATTATCCACTTCTTGACTATAGGGATAGCTCTAGAAGGATACACCAGTCAACAGAAGAAAGATTTGGTGGTGCACACGACATATTTATCAGTAATTGCTGGGCATTTGTATAAAATGGGATTAGACGAGATACTTCAACATTATGTGCTCGATTTTGAGCGAAATAGTATCCTTGCTAAAGCTCATGGAGGAGTTGCTGGAGGGCATTATGTAGGGAAAGAAACAACACAGAAGGTTTTGTGCACTGGGTTATGGTCGCCGACGCTGCATAAAGATTCTAAAGCATATTGTAAGGCATGTGATGCATGTCAGGGAATGGGCTGGCCATCACGAAGGGATGAGCTACCACTGAATCCACAGGAGTCATTGCAGCCATTTGAGAAATGGGCAATTGATTTTGTAGGACCGATTCAACCCCTAGGCAAGAAAACTGGTGTGCGCTATATGATCACCGCGACGGAGTATTTGACTAGATGGGTGGAGGCACAACCTGTGAAGGACTGTATAGGGGTGACAACAACAAATTTTTTGTTTGAATATGTGTTGACTAGGTTCGGTTGCCTGAAGGTATTGATGAGTGATCGCGGTACACATTTCCTTAATGAAACGATCAACACGCTGACAGATGAGTTCCAAGTTTACCATCAGAAGAGTACGCCATATCATCCTCGGGCCAATGGAACAATTGAGGCTTTTAATAAGATATCGGAGCATGCACTGACAAAGATTTGCAACACACAGCGGAATGATTGGGATGTGCGCGTACCAACAATATTATGGGCATACAAGACTACTTGCAAAAAGCTCACAGGTCAAACACCTTTTCGGTTGGTTTATGGTGTAGAAGCTATGATGCCTATGGAGTATATCATGGCTAGCCTACACATAGTGAATTTCACAGGAATGGCAGACCGCGAAGCCTTAGAAGAATAGCTCGCGTAGCTAATGGAGTTCAAGGAAGATTGTTTTTGGCTAGATTCCATCAGCAAGTTCAAAAGGAACGTGAAAAATCTTGGCATGATCCGCACATCAAGCTGCGCACCTTCAAGGTAAATGATTTGGTGTTATTATATGACAGTAAGTTCGCCAAATTCACAGGAAAGTTTTAGATGCATTGGCTAGGACCATATGTCGTCAAAGAAATTACAAATGGTGGTGCAGTTCAGCTCGAAAAGTTGAATGGAGAACTATTTTCGGGACGAGTAAATGGAAGCCAATTGAAGCCATACATAGGGGATTTGGCCTAACGACTACATGGTGGCAACACAATCTTAGCGCTCTAGGAAACTGAAAGGGAGCACGAGACTATAAACTACATTTCATGGTTTGTAGAGCTACGCGATAGGGGGTCTGCGCGAAAAAGGGTGATGTCACAGTACCAAAAGAGGTGCGAAGGGAGCTGTGCTACAGAGGGGGAGACCATGCAGCACAGCCAGAAAGTGACTGTTACAGTCACTATTCATGGTTTGACAATGAGGAGATAGTTAAAAGCAGTGGGGGGCAACATTTAAGGATGAATTTAAGACTGAATCTTTGAAGATCTACTGCCAAATCAACATTTATGGACGGATTTGGGGGGAGCGATCGAATTTGAATTCAAATTCGCCTATAAATTACGCATGGCCATCTAGCAAAGAACACTTTGCATCCTTAAAAATTTTCGTTGTGTTGTCCATTGTTTATGAATCCTCAGGTTTTCACAGATTTGGTCACTAGATTTGTGTTTGATAAATTACCCAGGGATACCTAATGGTTTATTTTCAGCACGATGTTAGGACTAAGTGAAATGAAAAGCACTAGAGGGACTGTTTCCTCTGAAGGAGTAGCCCCAGAAGTCGTGAGCGTGGAGGCTCCGGCTTCTGTGCCTAAAGCACCGAGGTTACCTAGGTCAAAACCTACACCGGTACGGGAAGTCCCCAAACTCAAGAAAGACAAGCATAAGAAGCCAATGTCAGTCTGTGAGTCATCGAGGAAACACTCTGCTACTGAGGCATAGAAGAAAGAAAAACAATCGGTGAAGGATAAGGGGAAAGTTGTATATTTAGAAGCTGAAGAGGACATGGAGGATATAGATGTTGAGGGCGTGGAGCTCAATTCCAAGTTGCTAGATTATATCCCTTCGTGTAAGGGAAAAGTGAAAATCACTAAGGATCCAAACGTAGAGAAATTCCTGATTCACATGCCCCTGCTACCAAAGAGCATCACATTTGAAGGTCCACACTTGGCGCAAATTCCCCATTTAAAGCTGGAAGATTGGGATTTGGCGGACGATGAGAGGTTTCCCCACCTCGCAATGGAAAACTACATGAAAAGGGTATATTATAAAGAATATGGTGTCACCGCATTAGAGCTAGTGGAGTGGATTCGTGAAGTGAATTAGTCAGGGTTGTTGAACCTACTATGGGTGCCCCACTGCCACCTCTCCAAAATTAATCTCATTTGTATCAAGAAATTTATGACCTTGGTGCATGATGGATGTTTGTGGCTAAGTGAATCAATCCCAATCACTACTATGTTGATCCATCGGATCATGCTCCTGCCGCATTTTGACTTGAATCTGACCAAGGAGTTTGGCAGAAAAAATAGTGAGTGTGACTTGGAAGAAATGATGAAGGAGAAGTTCAAGCTATTTAAGAAGCCGCACAGATACTCTATCACGTCTATCACCGACCCCACGGTGAAAATTGCTACATAGATCTTAACTGGGAAGGTCATGAGGAAATGCTGTGCGGATGAGGTTCCAACACTACTGATCTCATTAGCTGCACAGTGCGTAGAGGGTGTGCAGTGTAATTGGTTGTGCTACCTATGCAGGGAGTTCCTTGCGAATTGTCGCGAGGCTCAGGATGAGAGACAAACCTTCCACTACGCGTGGTTGTTTCTCTCCATAGTGCTAGTGGCATGGGACTTGCCGAAGGATAGTTAGTTTCCTCCCTTGGAGAGAGGATTACTAGAGGCTGCACAGTTTTCCTCCCTTTGTTCCACAAAGGACTTCACACAGGTCACGGAGACCAAAGTGTTCTAGGTGTTGATGGAGGTGAGCCTTTGCATGGCCATAAACCAAAAGCCATGTTTGTCTTCTAGTGTGTTTGAACAGTTATCAGAGTATGCAGATTTTAAAGTAGACTTCCACCACGTGTACATAAGGGCATGGAAGGATTTGCAACATAAATGGTTTGATTTGCCTTACCTTGCCACTGAAAATGCCATTCAGGAGACTATCAAGTGTTGGTCGGTAGATTGGCACTCTCCATTCGATTTGTCTATAGGTACTAGCAAAGGCATGGGGAGTTCTGTAGAAAAGAAAATGAAGGAGGCAGTGAAGCAGGTGGTCTAGAAGTTGGCCACATAGTGGAGGAAAGAGGCCGAGGAGAAGGCCTGATTGGAAAAGGAGCACACTGCAAAGCAATAGGCTGAACAAGAAGAACATAACTCTGAGCGAAGTGGTAAATCCCCTTCGAACCAAACAGAGGAAGAGGAATAGTCAGAGAAGGGAGGTGACAGTGAGGAAGGATAGAGCACTCCCTTCTAGGTAAAGGTACAAGGATGAGTAGAAGGACGGGCCCCAGAAGAAATTAAAAGCATCAAAGCCATAGATGGATCCAATTACGCTCACAGAAGGTGATCTCGATGAGATCAGAGATAAGGTGCATGATACCACAGTAGAATCGCCGTAGCAGTTCCAACAGTAGCATCGACAATCGCTAAGTACTATTTAGAAGGATCTGTGCGAGTTGTAGATTCAGACCATCAAGATCCAGGTGAGCACAGGGCAGGTAAGCGCTACACAGATGAGCTTGACACCAGGGACTAGTCAGGATACAAAGATGGTCAGATCAGTAGATCTCTGAGTAGTTGCACTTTCGGAAGGATCTTTGAGTGTGAAAGCAACCGATGACAAAGTCATCATAAGTACTCTGAAGAATATTGGCCTCAACCACGCAACGCTCCCCAATGAGTATCTTCACATGCTATAGGTAGGTGTGACACCAGAGTTATGAGCACTAGAGCAGCGTGTGCTCAGCCTCATAAGTGAATATCGAGTGAACAATGAGCAAATGTTTGTCAAAAAGATGAAGGAATTGAAAGAAATGGAGACAATTCAGGCACAAAGCACCTAGTTGGCGGCTGCAGTGGTAGAAGTTTGCAGGACAATGTCAGAGTTGCACATATCGGAGGAAGCATTGCTTGAGGCAAAGATCAGGTAGCTTGTAGCATGTGTCCGTGATGCCAAGAAAAAAGTGGCCTGAGTTCAATTCAAGTTCAACTTGAAAAATCACAGAATTAGAGCTCAGGTCACAGCCTTCGACCCCGCCAGAAGTTAGGGAACAACACGAAGCAACTATTAAGGATGGAATAGTTACTGTCAATGCCGTAGTGGTGGATTGAATACCATTGTTTGAGTAGCCCATGGAAGTAGTAATGGCCCTACAGGAAGATCCCAACCTATAGAGATAAAACACAGAGACCCACGAGCTTCAGCAGTAGTATGACCTAGTGCGGGTGACAATGCGCACAATGGCTACAGCACAACGCCTCGCCAAATTGTAGGAGGGGAAGAAACTCCTTGCACAAGTGGAATCCACACAGAAAAAAGAGGTAGTCCTTAAGCCATGTTTGGACCCTTGGTTGGAAGAAGCCTACCAAATCTTTGCCAACATACAAGACAAGTTGGAAAACTTGCAAATTACACAACAGAAGATCAAGTAGGACAGTGAAGGACCAGCCACAGAGTAGCTAGTTGAATAGGTGAAGTAGGAAGCCACACAGAGTGTGATTGAAGTAGCAATGGTTCAAGTGGAGCTGGGGGATTTTCGCAGCAGAATCTCCACACTAGTTGAGTGAATCAAGGGTGAGTCATGATCTTTGTGTTGGGGGCTTATTGGGATGGGGTCCCCTGGGGTCAGTTTTGGGGAAAAATCCCAAGTTTTGATGTATAAAGATGTAGTCTCCACAAATTATGGTCGTAGAGTGCGTAGCAAGTTAAAGAGTCAAAAAGGGTTTTTACCCTTTTTTTATGTAACTTGAGTCAGCTTTTGAAGATCTACCCATGGTCCGCAGACCATGGAATTGTCTAAATAGGTGTGTCTTAAGGATGTTTAAGGCAAGTAAGAAATTTTTTATGGGTATGAGCGAAGAAGTCTAGCGCAGAAGTAGAAGTCTTAGAGGGGGGGAAGGCTTTATAGCTAAGTGCAGAGAGGCCTAGAGTAGTGGCCGCATCTGAGTGCGCAGAACCCTATAGCTGAATGCACAGACCCCCACAGCTGAGTGCGCAGGGAAGTCTTAAGTCTGTAAGCTTAACTGAATATCAATAAAAAAGATTGTTGCAGAAATTCCTGTGTTTTATCTATTAACTTCTGTTATGTGTGAATGCACTTTATACTATGATGAATAATGGGTTTATGAAATAATGATGTATTTATGTGCGACTTTACTTGTTTCACATTTTTATCTGAATGCAATTAATGTTAAGTGATTACACAAAGACTATAACACATTCTGCTAGAGTTATCGAACACTTAAGTAGATTTGAGCAAATAATGGTTTAAGAGTAATCTATGATGCACATAAGTAGGTAATTCACCTATTCAGGGTCTGCAAAAGCTGATCGTAGACCTTCGTGAAGGTCTAGAGACCGATTAGAGGAAGTTACAACAATAGGCTACAAGAGCATAGAGGTCTGTGCGGAGGAAGATCTAGGTCATCAAAAGGACATCACACTAATCTCTGGGTTCGGAAACATGGTTCCAACATCCCTCCATACTGCTTCGGGTGAGACTTCAGTCCGCGCACTGTGGATTGATGCCGAAAGGGCCAGTAATGTAGGGATTTGTTTGATGCAACTAACTCTGAACCTAGCTCAGGACCCCCTAAGCCAACATTACCATTTGAGCTAACTGTTGGATAGTTGTAACCACCAGAGTGTTCACATGGGAGGGCTGGCCCTCCTAACCCCCAATTGTAAACGTGTTAAACTTTAGATATGCATGGTGAACATAATGGATAAGACTCATGGTGCAGGTGTAACAGTAAGACATGGAGGTTATATAGTGTAGGTCTCGGGTTCAACCCCCTGGATTGCCAAAAAAATTTACTGCACACCATAGCTGACCTTTGGGGAGGGACATGTGGCAGCCTTCGAGATTGCCACTTGTCCCCTCCTCATTGGTCCACCTCTAATGAATCAAAACATGCCACTTCACCATCAAAAAACCAACCACAATATGACACTTGGTGAAACCTGATAGGAAGCTAGCCAAAGTTGGACCTTACTTAGTCACCTTCCACATCAGTAGTACGGAATGTTGAATTTGCAGTGACTGTACATTTTTTTTGCAAAATTTCTTTTGTTTGGAAAAGCAAATAGAACTCATTATCTTCCTCATATGAACTCAGTTTTCAGTGAAATGAGTTGCATTGGGATCATTTCACCAAGATAGATGTGGTCGTTCAAGTTTCGAGCGATTCACAGAACTTTGATTTTTGAGCTAAATATTGAGCACTTGATCATTCCTCCCCACTAGAACCCTTTTGGACCCCAAAAGATACTATCATTTGTTCAGTAGGTGAGGGTACACCTCCCTCACCTTCTCAATCTACAACCATTTGGATTTAGATGGATTTTGTCCCTTGAGTCCCACTCTAAGGTATTCGACATTCCCTCTCTTCGAAGTTCTGGTTCTTCTGTCAAGTATGAGTTCTTGCTGTAGCTCATCAAGATATTCTGGTGAGAAATCATTGATTGATGGCAGTTGAACATGCTCTCCTTGATCATCAATCAAAGGAGGCTCAAACAATCTCAAATTTTCAACATTAACAACAGAGTATATTTGCATATAAGGAGGCAAATCTAGCTTAAATGCATTGTTAGCAATATTTTCCAAAATTTTAAAAGGACCATAACAGATTGGCTTAAGCTTTTTACCTTCCCATTGAAGTCTCTCTTTGTTAATATATAACCAAAATTTGTCTCCAACTTGAAATTTATGATCGACATGGTGTTTTTCATGCCTTGCATTGTAGTTTCTCTGACTTCTTTCAAGTTGTTCCTGCACTGTATGATGTATCAACTGAATTTGCTATATGAACTTCCTTGCCTTATCGATGTCTCTATGACCATCAATGGCAACATCTTTCAAAGATGAAGTCCAATGTCAATCTTGGCAAGTACCCAAAACGTGCCTCAAATGGTGATGTGTTTGTGGAAGAATGCTTTGCCCTGTTGTATGCATGTTGTATGTAATGCAACTGTTCATCCCATAACTTGTGATGTTTGCTGCAATATCCTCTAAGAAGATGAATGACTATCTTGTTGACCACCTCAGTTTGTCCATCTATTTGAGGATGAAAGGTTGTACTATTCTTCAACTTAGCGTCCATCATGTCCCACAAATTTGACCAAAAATTCCCAACAAATTGAGAATCTAGATCACTTACAATGGAAGTAGGAAGACCAAAATGGACCCAAATATTTTGAAATAAAAGATGAGTTGTTTGTTCAACTGTAATTTTCTTTTAACATGGTATTAGAATACACATCTTGCGGAACCTGTCTACAACTACATACAAGTAATCATGACATTTCCTTGACAATGGAAGACATCCTACAAAGTCCATTGAGATAATCTCCCATAGACATGAAAGTACCGGAAGTGGAGTGTAAAATCCTAGTTTCCTATTACTAGGCTTACTTGTTGCACACAAAGAACATCCTCTAATGAAATGAGATACATTATCAAACATGCATGGCCAATAACAAAAAATTTGGAGATTCGCTACTGTCTTGCCTACACCAAAGTGTCCAGTAATCAATGAAGTGTGCGCCTCCCTTATGATAATGTTTCTTCTCCCTGTGGAATACATAAATTTCCCAAGTGATACAACAAACTATTATTTACATGGTAATCTAACTCTTCAATTTGGTTTCCTTGCCTCAAGCTTTCATACACATCTTGAAAGTCATTATCATATGCATATTGCTCAATGTAACTTTCATGTAAAATGGAATTGTGCTTAAGTAAAATAGATGAATTTACAATAGGCATAGAAAGCATATCAGCTACCTTATTGTAGATTCCATTTTTGTACTTGATAACCAAATAAAATTGTCGTAGAAAACCCATCCATCTGAAGTGTTGTGATTGCTGCAACTTTGACTGCGACTATAAATACTGCAATGGGGTATGGTTGGTATGGATAATGGTCTCCTTCCCCATCAAATAGTGTTTCCATTTTTTGACACTTTGTACCAATGCGTAAATTTATTTGTCATAAGTGTGATAGTTAGTCACATTTCCATTAAAAATTTCAGAATGAAATGAAATGGCCTTACCACGCTGCATAAGAACTACTCCCATGGCGTAATCACTAGCATTTGTTTGAATCTCAAATGGCTGTCTAAGATCCAGAGGAGCAAATACCAATGTTGAATTGGTCTTTTACTTTAAAGCATAAAATGCTTTCTGATGTACATATCCCCAGTGGATGACTCTCTTGACACTAGTCAATGCATGTAATGGTGATGCAATGGAAGAAAAATTAGCCATAAATTTCCTCTAATATTGTGCTGCCCCTAGAAATATTCTTACCTCTATAACTATATTGGGCTTGGGCCAAGTCGGAATGACTTCAACCTTAGAGGGGTCGATATTCAGCTCACTTCCTCCAACAATGTGTCCCAAATACACTAAAGAAGTCTTGCCAATTTCACACTTCGACATCTTTAAAAACATCTGCTCTTTTCTCAAGACATCAAGTACTTTGTTCACATGCATGACATGATCATCTCTAGATTTGATGAATATGAGAATATCATCTAAGTAAACAATGACAAATTCATCTAGAAATGGTCTTAATACATCATTCATAACTCTCATGAAAGTAGCTGGAGCATTTGTAAGACTGAAAGGCATAACAAGCCACTCAAACAATCCTTGTTTAGTTTTAAATGCGGTTTTCCAAATGTCCTCTTCAACTATTCTAAATTGATGATAACCACTTCGTAAGTCGAACTTAGTGAAATACTTTGCATACCTCAATTGATCAAGAAAATCATCAATTCTTGGGAGTGGATAATGATTCTTTACCTCTATATTGTTCAGTACACGAAAATCAACACACATGCACCAATTCTTGTCCTTCTTTGGCACCAAGACAATAGGTGAACCACACGGCGAAGTAGATGGGTGTATGATACATTTTTTAAGAAATTCTTGAATTTTCTTCTTGATTCCCATGCTTTCCATAATCGACATGTGATACATACCAATGTTTTGAAGTGGAACATCCTACTGTAGCTGTATCTGATGCTGAATTCTCCTCTTGGGAGGTAACCCCTTTGGTTCCTGAAACATCTCGCCATGCTTTCTTACCACATCAAACAAATAAGATTTTAATTTGTCATCACAACCTTCAAAATATTCATAATCAATATCATTCTTTTTCTTGATCATGAGAAGCACAAAATTTTTACTTGCATTTACTAGTCTCTTCATCTGCCTTGCATTAACCAAAGAAATGTTTAACTTTTTGTGATGGGCTCTCACCATGTACTCCCTCCATTCTTGAGCAATAAGTATTTTTTCTCATGGAGATAAAATACTTCTTTCCTATCATACAAATATGGACTACTCAAAATTATTCCTGATATGTCAAGTGGAACTACATCTAACTCAACTTCATCAATGAACTTTTCAGCAATGGAAAACTTGAATAAGCATTTCCTTTAACCTGTAAATTTTCATTATTGACTATCCAACCTAGTGGATATGGCTTATGATGAGGTATAGTTTCAAGGTTAATATTTCTGACCAAGCCTTCTGAAATTAATTTTGATTGTGACCCACTATCGAATAATTCATCAATCTTTATATGATTTGAAATTACCCTTACATGGAACGATTCTATTCTTGATTCTTCATTTGGAGTGTTGTTATGACTATGTGAGGAACTATTGCTTGCAACAACTTCTTTTCCTTTTGTGAACATGGCTGAAATCTTGGTCTCATCACCAGAATCTGATCCAAGGTCATGTTGTGTGGTAGCAGTCATCTTTTGTTTTCCCTTATTGTTTGGTTTCTTAGGCCTTAATTCGGGATGTAGTTTCCAACAGTGGGTTTCATCATGCCCAACTTTGGAACAATGTTGGCATATATTTTTCTCCCCTTCTTTCTTCACACTTGCATTCTTATTTCCCTTCCATTTTCCTCCCTTCTCTTTCTCCTTACCCTTGAATGGATTCTTCTTACTACCTTCTTCATGAATGTTCTTTCCTCTTGCTTCAAGGTGTGTGGCTTGCACACATACCTCATATAAATTTCTTGGATTGAACATAAGGATAATATTTTTTAAGTAGGAATGTAAACCCCCAATATATTTCAACAGTGTATCTTGGGAATTCAAGTTTACTCCTAACAAAAAATCCCTCTTTCTAAACTCCTGGGTATAGTCTTGAACTGTTTGTCCCTTGAGTTACCTATAATTTTTCCAACTCATAATGGATTTTTTCATATAGGCTAAAGGATAAAACTATCTCTTAATTGAAAAAACAAATTCAACCCAAGAAATGGATATCTTACCATGAATTCTCATTTCCTCTTGAGTATTTTCTTCCCACCAGACTAATGTTGCTTTTTTTAGCCTCAATGAAGCCAACTAGATCTTTATGTCATCTTCTTGAAGGTTCTGAATTGTGCAATAAACCTCCAATTGTTGAATCCAATTATCTAACCTTTCTGCATTCCCTTCACCATTGTACATGGGAATTTGAAACTTATGTCCAATTTGAGTAAGGGAGTTTTTTCCTTTGGGGATTTTGAATGAGTATGAACAATTTTTGTGGTGGAAGTGGAAGATGTTGTTGTTTGAGATGTTGAGGATGATGAAGATGATGAGGGAGATGTTGAAGATGGTGGATATGGAGGAGGATTTCCTCCATTACCCTTTGAATCCTTATTTTCATCTTTCTTATGTCCTAAGCTTCCCTCTCCATGTGGAGGCTTAGAACTCTCTCCAACCAAACTAGTATTCCTCTCTTCATTGGGGACTTTAACAATGTCAGTTAAGTCATAGAAAGATTTCTTGAATGCTTCCTATTCTGAAAGACCTTTAGTCCCTCTTGCTCTATACATGATAGCTTTGGATTCAATCTCAACTTCTAGCACTGCTTGTACCTCCTAGTAAGAGGACTCACATGCAAGGTACATGTATGATTGTTTGTGAAGATTGCGTAATTTTTACTGGGAGGATGGGAGACTGACTACAAAAACTGTGCAAGGCACAATTCAGGCTATTAGGAGGTTGACTAACTACTGGGACTGCATGATGCATGGTCCAGCCTGGCCTTCTGAGGACTGAAACTGCACCATGTGCAATTTCAGTCAATAGTGACATGCAAACCAGCAAACTGCATTGCGCAGTTTCTGGAGCCAGCAAGGCACTACCTCTCATAATTGCACAGTGCAAGCCCGGAGGTTAGTGTTGGGCCAAACTTGTGCAATTTATGGAGGGAAGGCAGAGTCTTCACTTCCAGAAATGCGTAATGAGAGTCGGGCAAGGCAAGGTCCTGGCTAAGGCATCCTAGACCCGCCGATAGGCAACTAAAAACATGAGAAGTCTAAATTCATGGTGATACTGAGTGTAAACAAGAGTGAATGATCATGCATGCAAATAGCAAGTGCGGGATTCAGAAAATGGGAAAGCATGCATGCGTGTGAAGCGAGTCATCGCAATGGCGACCGTTGGTGCAAAAATAGTGTCATGCATGTGATAGCAGTGAGATGCGAATGAAAACTAAAATGGTGCTTCTACAAGCTAACATACATCAAAACGAAAACAAGTGCTCACCGAAATCAGGCAGACAACACTCATACAAGCCGAAACACAAAAAGAGACAGAAATGCATTGCAAGACATGCAAAGTGGGGGGGGGGGGGGGTGAATCAGTATTATCAAATCAGTAAAACTTTTTCATTTCCATACTTAGATACATATACGCTACTTCAGTTAAATGAACCCACGTGTATACGCGACTGCGTCTAATACAACTAGCGTATATCCAGAATACTTATGATTCAGATAATCCATTATATGTTAATCCTTAGATAATGCATCAGAACTTCATTGACCATATGAACAGTAAACAGAAGCAGTAAAATAGAACAGATCATCACACACATGAAGCACACATGAACACCATGATATAAGGTGGAAACCCAATGTGGGTGAAAACCACCCGCTACAAGTCGTCTCAATCTTCTTTAATAAGAAATGATTTTTACAATAGTTTTGTACTGGTGCAGACTTATACCAGTACATAGGCTTCTACCTGTAGAAGGCTACAACCTTCTCTCTTTCTCCAGACTCTCCTAGAAGGGAGCTACAACCCCCTTTGCTCTTGTACTAGCTGATGTACTAGTACGTAGGTGCCGACCTACCGAAGGCTACAACCTTCTCTTTCTTCCTCCAGGTACCACGTTTCATAAATTTTCAGACTGGATACACTGAAGCACAACTCTATATCTGAAGGCCATGTTTCATCCAATTTTCATACTGGACCCATCAATATCATTGAAGCACACAATCAATCAATACTTGCATTATCAATCTCTGAATCACCCAATACTGAATCACTGAAATCCTGTCAACAAAAAGCAATCACCAGAACACATATCAGAACCCTGAACTCTGCAACATTATCTAAAACCAACTGTATCATCAAAATTCATGCATTAAAGTGCATACGCTACTTGGAAGTGTCGAACGAGCGTGTATACGCAACTTCACTAAGGCGAACCAACGTATATGGAATTAATTACTTATTTATAACTTTGCTGCACTTCCTGACTTCAAACATACTCATATCATTACATATACAAGGATAATATGTATGTTAGCACCCAGATCCAGTTCATCCGATCACATAAAGATAAGTTAATCTAATCCTGATTCATTATCGATCTCATCCATCAAAACTGAAGCTAAACATACTCTATCAATCTGAATATGCAGAATACTAATACCAGTAAACAATCATCAGAACTCATCAACAACCAGAACCACCTGTAACTTCAAACATCATAGCTCAAAAGGTATACGCTACTTGGACAAACCAAAACCGCGTACATACGCGCTTTTATCAAAGCCACCTCGCATACAGATCTATAAATATTCAATCATGACTTGCAGCAATTTCAAACTTAAGTTATACCCAGTTCAGAACATTACATGCGTCAGTATACAGATCTAGAACAAGCATAATCAACCATATAGAGATAGTTCATTTCAAACCATTTGATCCCGATCTATCCTTAGATCTTGTTCTCCATCAACCGGTGAGATCCCTCTTTAGCTTAGATCAAGCAACCCATAGCCTGCATACTGGATCTCATGCTATATCAGATATTCAAGTATTTTCCCTACCTTTGCCTAATGATGTTCTTCTCCTTTTATAGTCTTAGGCCTTTGACAATACGACGGTCCAAAACCATCACAAATCAATACCATGGACCCAATACTAGGGATCAACACATCTGACAAGACGCTACGGTCCAAAATCACAGGTTTAAATACCAAGGACTAACTACCATGGACCAAAAGTAAGTTTTCCAACATATACGTGCTTTTCCTTGCATGAAAGTGCGTGTATACGCGTATGCGCCTTTGTAACGTCTAACCCGCGTGTATACGTGGCTCGGTCACGATGAACCTGCGTATATATATTTTCTCTTCATTCTTGTAGACGAATCATCGATTCCTTGCTGCTGACCTCCTGCACTATGATTTGTCATCTATGTGATTTGTCATCAAGGACAACACTTGTCTCATAATTCCAACAATCTCCCCCTTTGGACTTGATGGCAAAGCTAACTTGTCATACTTAGAACTATCATCTAATTCCTTTGAGCTGTCCTGCATTCCATGCATTGAGTCTCATCTGATATCTCTTCTGAAGATTCATCTAGTTATAACTAAGTGAGATGTTCTTCTATGAGTGGGTTGCCATCAAGTACAACACATGCATCATAATGCCAACAGCTAAGGCATCCTAGACCCGCTGACAGGCAATTGAAAACATGAGAAGTCCAAATCCATGGTGATACTGAGTGTAAACAAGAGTGAATGATCATGCATGCAAATAGCAAGTGCAGGATTCAGAAAATGGGAAAGCATGCATGCGTGTGAAGGGAGTCACCGCAACGGCAACCAATGGTGCAAAAACAGTGTCATGCATGTGACAACAGTGAGATGGGAATTGAAAACTGAAATGGTGCTTCTACAAGCTAACATACATCAAAACGAAAACAAGCGCTCACCGAAATCAGGCAGACAACACTCATACAAGCCGAAACACAAAAAGAGACAGAAATGCATCGCAAGACATGCAAAGTGGGCTTACCCTGAAACAACTGAGATGAATGTGCCAAAAACTCCTAGATGCGATGTGGGATGTCAGAGATGCAAGCTCATTGTGAGGAATGAGCTCTACAGTGTCCGATTCATAAGTTTTGATAAAATCTAGGTTATGACGCGCATGCCAGAAATCTAGGAAAAGTGACACTTGGCGGGAGGTTTCTAAAATGAGAATTACATGTAACCTCTAGCTACTAAAAATAGATCTCTAAATTTGTGGATGCCTTTGCTTGCTACCTTGGGAAAAGTAGTCCATGCATGCAAATAAGTTTTTCTCGGTCTCGAAGGGAACTAGTCAACCTGAAGGCACATGCATTGTTTTGCGAGCTTAGGATGAAAATTTGTGCATTTCCTGAGCTCAGATGGGCTAACTGTCCCAGAGGGATTATGCAATTTCTGGGGTCAGTAGGTGAGTGCCTCCTAGAATTGTGCAATTTCTGGTCCGAGCAATAGTGCTAGGTCAGATTGCATAGTTTTCTGGAGGAAGACCACCTGACTGCTCTACGCAATTCTGGAGCTCAGCAGGCTACCAAGCTGATTTACGCAATTTCTAGAGGGAAGGATGGTTCCCCTCCTGAATTGCGCAATTTTATGAGGGAATCTTGACAGATTGATTTGCGCAATTCTTGAGCTCAGTGGGTTGGCCAACTGATTTGCACAATTTCTGGAGGGAAGGTTGGTTCCCCTCCAGAATTGCACAATTTAATGGGGGAGCTACTTGGCCAGCACATGGTCTAAGTTCGTAAAGATAGCCTGTGAGGGGAGTGAAGAAAACTGACATAAACAGGCTGACAAGACACTAAGAAATAGCTAAAGCCTATATGCTTGACGTGCAAGACATGCTGCTGAGAATGGTTGGTAGGGAGGATCTAAAATAAACCTAAGGAAAAATTTTGGAGGGTGTTTGTAGCCACTACAACAGGAGGCTATCACATCTCCACAAGTCAGTCCAGATTAGCACAATATGTAATAATATCAAGAACTTAATTGTCATCCAAGCAATCATAAGTACAATAATAATCATGTTTATGACCACAATGCATATAACAACAATTAACTATCATGCATGAATAATTAATGCACGTGCATATGACCACACTAATTAACTAGCATTTATCATGCATGTAACCACAATAGAAATAGAATTACTAACGACCGAAAATTTGCATATAACAATAACTAAACATCATACATGCATGCCAAACATATAAAATTGCATGACAATTTGCTTTTACCCTGAGGTCCAGTGTTGCAACGTCACTCTAATACCGCTCATAACATCCCACCCCACATTCACTCGCTTTTACCACTATGGTAAGTATGAGACAAGAGTTACTATGCATGACCTGAAAACCAAGTTCTAGTTATAGAAGTGGGGTCTACCATCCTGAAAATTATTGTAACCTCCAATAACACTAGATCACGTAGATGTCAAGTACCATCTACTAATGAACTTTTCTTGGACTGGAACTACCTTCTTGACTCACTTCCCAACCTAGCTGCGCACATGACAAGTTGTGCATGTGGCCAAAAGGATCCAACCACACTCATAAGCCTTCCTCCATATGGATACAACCTAAATTTCTCAGTTAAGAGACTACGTCTAGAAACCCTATTTCGTATTTTCAAGGCTAGCTACAGAACAGTCAGCCAGAATTGCCCATAACTTTCCATAGTTACCTTAATCATTTGTAGGAGCCTTAATTCACTATTCTTGACTTGATTCCTGCTGAAAATTGCAAAATACATGATGATCATTTATGCAAACACTTGGTAAACATAACGCCTACAAGTCAACAATTCATAGATGTCCATTTTATCCTTAGCTTCATCATATAATAATTAAGAAGGATTACTGCCCTCTCTTGCTAGTTGCAACAACACATATTAGCTCATGCATTCAAATATATAACCAATAGCCTTTCAAACCATGGGATGGATCCATAACAAGCACACATCATAAATGAGAAATATACCATGCATGTAACCAACATTTTAACAGAACAGAACCATGTCAAACTAGTCATAAAGTCATATATAAAATTGGAACTTGTGCTCATTAATATCAATAAGAATCAACTCATAATAACATATCAAAATGAAACCAAGTTAGGGACTTCCACCAAGGAAAATTTTAGGGATGGAAGTTTATCTTAAAGTTTAGAAACCTTGGCGAATCTTATTAGTCCCTAATATGAAAATTGTAAAATTTTTGGTGATATTTTTGTAGAAATATTTAGATTTCCAATGATTTTATATTAGTCAATATAATATTTTAGCGATTTTTAAGGTAAAACAATGGTGTACTATAAAATTTGGCCTAACCAATCTAGAAACAAATGGAAATTGACAAATATTTTTTTTTTTGGAAAAAGCATGGAAAATTAGCCCACCTACGAATATTAGCCCCTAAAATTTTCCTTGACTTCCACGTACCACCCGACCATAGATTAGGCTGAACCAACTCTTTCTTTCAGCCAATCACCCATGTTCCATATTACAAGCATGAATGTGGTATCACATGGGATAAACCAAAACAGAACCAACCAGGGATTCTAGAGGCTAAACCACCTCAACCCTCAACCACAGTGATTTCACCCAAACTAGTCCATAAATCACCAAAACCAAACAAGCTTGGATGCCTCATAATTTCTTGACCTTACCTAGAGGAATTTTCTTGTCTCCACCCACCTGTCAAGAGTTATAGGAGAAAACCATCTCCACTCTTAACCCTTGGGAATTTTCTTGAGACCACCACCTCAACCAAGATCTGAAATTTATCGGAAATCCAAAGCTTAACCAAAATACAGAACCCACTACATTGTGGCTATCTAAGAAATGGCAAGGAAACATTGTAAAACACTGGTGTTCCAGGTATCACAGGTGTTCCTCTTCCTCTCAACATCACAGGTACAATGGATTCTAGAAGAGCAGAGTCGATGACACCGTTCAGAACACAATTGGGGATGAAGTTGATCAAGTGTCTATGAACTTGCTTATCTATGAATACATCAAGTTGTTCATGGACAAGGATATCAAGATGAAATGGCAATGAAGTCACAATGAGAAACACCATCATCAATAGCAGAAGGTAGCACACCTGCATGTGACAAATGTAAGAGTAAGTTTGTTGATAGTGCAAAGGCAAAGCATAGTTGCAATTTCAAGTAGATCCACTTGTGATGAAAGCAACTTTGGAGATTGAGGCTATGAGGCGACATTGCAACAAGAGGATTGTGCAAAGGCATAGATAGAAACATAGGATGAATTGAAGGTGTTGAAGCAACAACTCAAGGAAGAACAAGAGTTGCATAGACGAGAGAAGGAGTTGCAGTAGGAATAGTCACAACAGGAGGCACAACATGCAAAGACTGATGAAACTGCGCCCATATAGGGTATGGACCCATCCAGCAACTGGCATGGAGAAAATAGGGTGAGTAGTGTTGTCAATCGCATGCAAGGGTATTTAGGAACATGGATGTCATTGTGCGCACGCACGCAATCCCACCCATTTGGCACACTCACCAAAGCGAAGACAAGAAGCAAGTTCGACTGGAGTTGAACATGTATTTTGACAAGTTGATGCGCATGGTCATCAACACACACTCGAATATCATCACAGACATTATGCATTAGTATGTTGTTGGTCCAGCTGCACTCATGATGATGATGTGCATGTTATCAGACGAATTTGACAGAGGAGCCATATCAGTGTACCTAGATGCAACAGAGTAAGAGTTCATTTTTAGCAAGATGTCACCATTAAGCGCCCAAACACCATTACGTACAATCAAGCTTGGAATTAGTTCACCACCGTCGATCATCACAAGGATGTCAAAGAGTTGGTCTCACCACAACTGTTCAAGCGTTAGTGATAGCTTGCATGGCTTGCTCAAGCCTATTTTGTCTCACATGGGTACATGTACAGATTGTATGTAACGTCTTGCCAAGTGGAAGTTCAAGTGTCGATAGTTGAATGTAACAGTCATATAGTAGTTAAAGAGTCACGAGGGTAGGTGTACAGTCACAAAAGGGAATGTCAAGGGTCACCCCACCCTTTGCTATATATAGTACCTCATAACTCATTATAGAGGATTTTTGGTCAGCCAAGCTTCCGATCGGAGTATCTTAGAGAAAGCTTAGAGAGTATTGTAACGAGCCTTGGCTTCTCCACCGTGCAGAGCTAATATATATCTTTGGAGGAGCAAGAAGTAGTGAATGTAACATTTCACTATCGGAACTAGTGGTTGGTCATGGTTGTATTGTATGACTGAAACTTTCACTTCTTAATATAATAGAGCCAACACATTTCATGCATATGTCATATTGTATTTCAACTATCTTGTTTACTCTAAATGATATATTTATCTCTTTGCTTATGCATGTGTGTATATACTATTTTTGTATGTATGTATGAATCTTACTGAAATGTGTTGTTGGCTTAACCATCATTTTTTATTGCTAGCTTACTTGCCTTCCAATTTTTGATGCATCTTTTCTTGTGTGTTCTCTTCTTAACTCTGTGGTTTCACAGGTTTCCAAGGGGTGCACTCACCTCACCCTCTGTGTGTTAGAACCGTTCATGCACCTTATGTAGTGTTATTTTAATCAATCCTAATTGACCGAGACTACAACATTTAATTGTCAACCCAGGGTAGGTCTTGCTGTCTCAATGGAGTTCACACTGTCTGTGCCAATACACTACAACCAAGAATGAAAAGTAGAAAGACCAATAAGAGATGTCGCTGAATCAATTGCAGAAATTAAATCATTCATGTAGAAATTAAAGCACTCCACAGAATTGAAATCACACTTCACAATTACCAGAGTAAGGGTGTGCCAAAAAGTAAACTAATGACTACACCAGTTGGTCACTATCATTCTGTTTAACTAAACCAGTGTAACAACATAATATAATTTGGAACATAAGCAGATGTATTTTACAATTTATATAGAAACAACATAAAACTATACGATAATAAAAAGAAAAAATAATGTACACTACTTCTACCGCTGCAGTCCCTACTAAAGAGGAGGGCCCTTCCTCCCTAACAATGGCACAAGAATAACATGATATTAGTTAATGAATCAAATGAAGAGAAGTAACAACATCACCATAGTGACTTTAATATTAAAAATAATTCAGATTTACAAGATCAGAGTAACAGTGCTTTTCTATATGCCATCCTTTTACATGGGAAATCGAGTTTCTTTTATAGTTATTACATGCCCGAAATCAAGAATAGATTAGTCATGAGAATCTCATGATTCTCATGCTGATCATAAAATAGAAGTAGTTACAACCTATTTCTAAATACAAATAATCCTCAGATGCATTGGTTAAGATTGCAACCACTTGGGTCTGTTGCTTCTAAAATAAACAATTCATAATACCCAACAATTTTTGTGTGGAATAGTACTCACAACCTTTCTAGCTCCAGTGCAACAACATCCTTTGGTCGAATAATGGTTCGGGATGTAACGAAAATCATTGGCGACAACACCCTTGGTGTAACAACGATCTTCTGTATCATCACGTGGTGTAACAACAACCTTTAACAACATTCAGTGTGTAACAACATCCTGTAATATCAAACTGCTCTACCCTACTCTGAAACCAATCAGCGTTGTCTATTCACTCCGTAACCTTGTTCCTGCAAGCAACACCTGAAAAAGAGAAGAGCTTCCAAAATACCCTTGCAACGCTCACCCCAGTTAGCCACAAAAAGGAATATAGTATCATATTATTCATAAAAACACGGGAAAATAACATGACAGTGGAATAGGTTGTATAAATGAGAAAAAGGGTGATTATCACGTGAAGTTTCATGGGCCTGGAGGAAAAGAGGATCAAAATTGAGGAAAGAAAGTGCAAAAAATAGGTATAAAAGTCACACCCAACATCTCTCCCCAACTAAAGCAACTGCATGTCCCCATGCAAAACCTCAGCTTCTCCAACTATACCCCCAATGCAAGTTTGTAAAGCTGTAAGCACTAACAGTGTCTTCGCTCCTGTACCCCTAAGTGGCCATCAACTGTCATGGCCAAGATTCTTCTTCATAATGACATAGGTGGTAGTCTGATCGATATTCTTCTACTGGTAACCAAATCAAAGGAAATTTAAATCTCAGTCTGATCTAGAATGCCCCCAATGTCTGCACTACCCGAGCATATTCGAGTACCCATGTAACAACAACCACAAAATTTATGTATTGAAAAGGATATCCTTCTTACAACTCAGCGCTACAAGCCTCGGTGCATTTAAGGCATCCTGCTAGCATTCGACTTTTCATCTGTGCATGCAAATTGAGGAAAATACTCACAATCCTCTTCCTATAGAGGGTTGACTGTTCCCTGATCTATGGGGTGCTCATGAACAACTTAAACTCACACCTGAGTTCATAAACCATTCTTGGTTCTGCTCTGACCCATAACGTTGTCCTTTATTCATTAGTTTCGGTTGATTTCATGGCCAGATGCCATTCAATTTGGTTTCTCATAAATGAAAGAAAAGCCCGCAACTGCAAATCTCTCATATAGGAGAAGACACTTTCTACCATTTTTGTGTTGACATACTCACACATGATGTTAAGAAAAAATAGCTTGCAAAGCAAGCTCTATTCATCAAAATTGTAGGGGCGAAAAATCTCAAGAAAAGTTCAGGTTGAAGAACCCAAATAAGACTTGTTCTCAAAAACTTCTTTTAACTGAAATAGATAATAATGTTCCTAGAGGAACACTGGATATGATGGGAATGGTCGCATGCATGCTAGCAAGTTAAAAGCAAGATCAAAGCTTTGTCTTGTCATTTGTTAGATCCAGGACTTGTCGTTGTAACAACTGCAGTTGTTCATCCTTTTTCTTCATGGCTTCCTTATGTCTCCGTGCTTCCCATTCTCTCTCCCATTCTTCCTTTAACCATTTTTCCTTTAGGGAATCCATCATCCTTTTTTGTGCCTTGAGCGAGATCACCCCCTCTTGTAGAGAGAGCACCTGCTCCTTCCATTTATGTAGCTATGATAACAACATCTTTTCTAAACACCATCCTTCATCAGGACTTGGTGTTCTCCCACATGGACTAACAATTAAGGTTGTAACAGCCTCTTGTGGGTGAAACTGCTCCATTTATGGATTTTTGTGTAACAGTTTCTTTCTCTCCTTGATCAGCTTCCATTTCCACTGTTGGTTCTTATGTAACAATAGTGTCATCCATAGGTTTTTATGTATCATTTTTCCCTTGGTAAGCTTCTATCTCCACTGTTGGTTCTTGTGTAACAACAGTGTCAATCACAGGTTCATGGATATTAGCTTCTTCTTCCTTCCCTTGGTTTATTTCTGTCTCCACTGCTGGTTCCTATGTAACAACAATGTCAAACAAGGGCTCCTGTGTGTCAGCTACCAAATTAATTTTTGTGGATTGCACCATATCAACAACTATTTCTTGTGTAACAACATCTTCAACGGGTTTTTGTGTGTCAACTTCCCAGGATTCGGTTTATGTTTCCCTCAAGATGGTGTCCACTGCATAGACTCTATACCCCACTTCCAATAGCTTCTTAGCATAGGCCGTGCATACAACACCCGAGACATCTCCCTTCCTGGCCCTATATATGGCCTTGGCCAAAGTGTCTAACCTTAGGGCTCTTGCCTCTACCTCCTATTCTACTAGTTGTTTCCTTAGCTCTCTATTCTATTTTTCTAAATTTTCAATTTTTTAACAGCAAGGACTGAGTTTCGCTCTTACCAGATGAGGAAGGTTCCTCTGGTTGAGATTGCTCCTCGTCTTTCTGATCTATTGCCTCCTCGTTCTTCTTAGAAATGAATGGGGACTTTAGGTTCCCACTAACCCTTATTCTCTACTTTGGCTACCTATCACTAATTGGCTTGTCAATTGGCCTCTTGCCAACCCTTACTTTTGAAGGTTGGGGTTGATCCTTCTTTGTTGTCGGAGCTTCCTTAGATGTCCCAATTTGTTTCTCATGAATTCCTCCCAACTCCTACCCTGACGACTTAGGGCATCCAACACAATAATCTTGATGAGGGCATGGTTGGTGACGCATGTTTCTGGATGCGCAACTGTTTTTATGGCCACGACCATATGATTGATGTTTCCCAGCAAAAAGTATGGGAGATTTATCAGCTGCCGATTCTGAAAGTGGTTTAGCAACGGAAAGTGGTAATTGAATATGATTGTTTTCCTTCCCTCACATGTGATGTACTTGATGAGGTAAAGGGAAACATCATCCCATGGTTGGGGAAGTGACAACCTGTCAATACCCCTCCCTTTCTTCACCAACTGTTCCTCATCTTGGAGGAAATCCTCCTTCAAGGAGGGGTCATTAACTTTCTTGTTAAACCACCTTTTTCCTTCAACTAGTAATGTCATCACTTGGGCAATCACCTCTTCTGTAAGCTCCAGCTTTAATCCCCTAACCTCCATATGATTTCTCTCCAAATTCTTCGTGAACTTCATGGAAACTCCCTTGTATAATCCCTCCAGCCTCTAGAAGAACTCAAACCAGCCCGCATCTTTAAAAATATGACATAATTTAGGGCAATTCTCTAGATCCCCTGTTGACCTTGGTTCATGCAGAATTGCTACTCCACCCATCGCTACACAAATTCAATGTTGTTCTTCTTTAATTTTCCCTCCTTTAGAAGTTTCAGAGTAGTCGACAGACTACTCAGCTGTTTCAGCCTGCAACTGTTCTTCTCCACTTCTCTGAGGACTCTGAATGGGGATGCAATGCTCTAGCAGGGGGTAAATGGTAGGGTGGCGCAGGTGAGAATTTCAAATTAAGATTTGCAATCATGATTCGTACTGCACAGTAATGTTACCTTATTAATGATAGGTTATGGGAGGTCTAGTTGTAGGTACAATTCCCTTTTTTGGTATGATCAATCATTAAGTGAAAATGATTACCAAATCACGATGCCCTAATTGTGGTTTTTAAATATTCATAGGTCATGCAAAGGTCATGTCGTGATATACTTCGCCTCCCTGTCTTAAATGTGACAGTTGTCCTCGACCATCAAAAGGGATATCATGTTAAATTGCCATAATTACTAAATAAAAACAGATAATGATATTACCTTTGTATGACGTACCCGGTGACATGGGGAGAAGATGTTGGTGGTGAGGTGCTTGAACTTAAATTCGGCGGTCAAGGCAACTGTTTTCTAATCCACGATGATGCATGATGTCTATTGCAATAAATAATTTACTCGGATTATCTCTAGAAGTCACCGGCTGTTACAGATGTAACAACCAAGATGACTGTTATGTATTATCAATTTTCACAAAAGATAAAAACAAAGAAAAAGGTTGTGTAACAACATTATTATAGAGTATGCTGGAAATAACAAATTTTGATGCAGAGTGTGTAACAACTGCCATAAATTCGTTTTCAACTGCTACAGAAATTGTTTGTCTGCACCTGAAAAAAAGGTTTTCATAGCCAGATTTTTTTTTTTGAAGAGTTTGAAGGTGTAACAATTGCCAACAGTGGTTGGTTTTCAGCTATTACACTTATTGAAAAATTAGAATTTTGGCAACATACGGGGGCTTTCTCTTGTTCCTGTAATCTGAAGATCATAATTTGTGACAATGTTGACAAATGAATCCCTTGAAGAAGGTTTGTGATATAACCGAAGACGGTGCCCATTTGCAAGAAATGGTGTCCTCGCACTGTCAATGGTAACCAAATTTACAATCCCATTATCAAAGACTACATCTACCTCATAGGGACCTAACCATTTGGTGTAGAGCTTACCCTTGAAGTCTTTGAATCTTGAGTCGTATAAGAGAGCCCAATATCCTTTCTGTAACTTCTTCTTCTTGATGAATCTGTCATGCCACTTAGCTCTCTACTGATGGATAATCTCTATTTGCTGGATAGTAGCTAGCCATTTCTCCTCCAATTTATTGAGCTAGTTCAACCTCTGCTTTTGTGCTGTAGCCAAATCCAAATTTACCTGCAATTCTGTTCTCAATGTCTTGATTTCGAACTCAATAGGGAATAAGGGATTTTTACCATACACAAGTTCATATGGTGAGAATCCCGTGGTATTCCTCCATGTAGTCCTGTATGCCCATAACACTTCTGGAAGTTTGTTGGCCCAATTTCTTCGGTGACTGGCCATATCTTGGTAAGAATCCCCTCAATGACTTTGTTAGTGCTTTCCACTTGGCCATTTTCTTGTGGATGATAAGATGTTGTGATTCTATGATGGATTTTGTATTTTTCAACCAACTTTTGGATCAAATGGGATGTAAAATGGTGTCCTATGTCTGTGACTATCTCCTTGGATATACCAAAATGGACAAAGATGTATTCAAACAGAAAGTCTAAAACAACCTACTCCGTGGCTCTAGTTAGTGCTTTTGCCTCAACCCATTTTGTGGCATAGTCAATGTAGACCAAGATGTAAGATTTCTGTCTGGATGAAGGATTAATTGGTCCCACAAAATCTAGAGCCCATTTCTCAAAAGGTTCTAAGACGATTTGGGATTGTAATGACATCTCATCTGATTGCAGTGGTTGGCCCATTATTTGAAAAAGATGTCCTTTGTCATCAGATTAATGGCATCCCCAAGATCAATCAATGTTTTAAGAATGGGCTGGTCATTACTGAACACAGTAACCATATGGTTTCTTGGATCATTATACTTAGTTAGAAGAGGCTAAGTAGACATTAATTTAGATAATTTCCCCATCACATGTATGGTATCAGGGTCTTTAGGCTTCCTCCTAGGTTCCTTGATACACAGGTCTCATACTACTTTAGCATAATAGGTACTTCATTAAGAGCTTGCAACAGAGGAATTCGTACATGCAAAATTTTCAAATTCCCTAAGAAAATCAGATTCGGGCTATGAGGCCATTCCAAGTTCAGTTATTCTTTGACGACATGGAGGATTCTAAGTTATAGTAGTTGAGTCGGCTATTACAGGTGTATCAGACTTACCTGAGTTGGCTGTTACAGGGGTAACAATCCTTTGCAGGTTGGTTGTTACAAACGTAACAAGTTGCTTTGTATCGACTGTTATAGGTGCAAAAACCACCTCAAGACCTACGATATCTCCTTTGGAAGGTTCACATTCCTCCTCAGTAATGATAGGGGAGTGATTTGGTTTAATTACCATACCCAAGCACAATTGAATTTCATCAAGCCCCACAGGGGTAATAAGGTAGGTCTGGAATGTAGTCGGAGCCTCTATGCCCTGGGCTGCTTTATTGTTTGGGTTAGGGTTAGGATGCATAGGTAGTTAGGGTCGCACAAGCAGTGTAGGAGTAGAAGTTTGGAAAGGAGGTAATTATAGCTATTGCTACATTGGTAATCTAGGCAAAGCTGTATTCTAGGAATTTCCTCTCCAATTCTGGTTCCAAGGGTATGGTAGGGATGGAGGATGTTGGATAGAGGGAGATGGGGACCACTAGTTCCAGGGTGAAGGAAACTGTGCTAAAGAAGGTGCATGGTATTTCCATGGATATTGTTGAGTATTATATGCATTGTTCCGTGAATTGAAAGAAGAAAAATCTTGGGACATACTTGGAGGTCGTGGCTACCATAGTCTCCTTGGTGTGATGAAATAAGAGGACTACACTTCTTCGCTTGACTCTCTAAGTGTTGTCTTCAGTCTAGGAAGCTCTAGACATTGACCTGTCGAATGTTCCAGCTCGAAAATATTACACAGGATGATGTTGTTCAATTCGCATTCCCTTAAGGGATGTTTCTTCCGACAATTCAGGAAGAACAAAACCAGAGGTGTATCAAATTCTGCTTGTGTTTTCTTGATCTATGTTGTCATTATCTGGGTAGATAGAGTACTGAGGATATCAGTCTTGAAATTTTTGAATAAATTCCCAATCTCTGCTCTGGTTACTCCTCTGCTGACATATTTTTGTATTTGGGCAGAGGCATCTCGAATTGTGCTTCTCCCCTTAGATGATCCTTTAGAGTATCTTAGACAGAGCTTTACAATTTCAGCGAATGGTTCCTGCAATATGTCCCCTTTTCCTAGTAGGTTCAGGGAATCAATGGAGTTGTCCCTCATTCACCTAATAAATATGGTCTTCAAGGTCTCATGGTCTAAATCGCTGTGTTTAAACCTTTGAAAATTATAGTGGAACTACTCTACATGGTCCTCCAGGCTCTCACTCCTTCTATGTCATTTTGAATACTTCATCCCTTAAGTCCCTGGTTCTGCAATAGTCTTGGTACTTTGATAAGAATGTCTCCTTCATATCTCTCCATGTTCGAATAGAAGTGGAGCCTAACCCCATGAACCATCTCAAGGCTGCTCCTTTTAAAGTAGCAAGAAATAATTTTAGTTTTTGAGCATATGAGATATAGTCATAACTCCTGCATAAGACATAAAATTCAAATAAGAAGGTGTCCGGGTCTTCCATCGTCATCCGTTGAAAGGATGGCAAGGATGATAGAGGAATATTTTTCATGTGAGCTTCGCCTCTGATATCCCCAATTGGGAACTCAAAGGTGGTGATAGTAGCATCTGTTTTAGCATTGTTTCCATTGTTGTCTCCCATGACTAATCCTTCTAACCCTTATTGTAATAGACGTTCTTCAAGATGCTCTTGTGATTGCCTTGCAAGTGGATTTTATGGCTCAGGTAACTCCAGGGATGGTTGTTTCACTGCACTATCTAAATCCGGATATTGATAAACCAATAGGTGCTCTCTTGTCTTAGGCTTTTGATGTCACCCCTCAGTTTTCCCTTATCCCTTGGCCCTAAAGTTTTGGCTACTAGCTCCCCACTTTTGTTCCTAAATTGGATGCTTAATCTTGGGAGTGTGGTTGCTAGCTTTAGATGGTATGACCTCGAGATAGAGGAATCATAGGTTTATGTTCTTGTTATGGGAGTAATAGATTTTTGTGGCCCTATTTTCCTTACATCCCTTTGAGAGCTTGATTGTTCTTTTTCTGCCTTGGAGATTAGTTCCTGGATAAATGTTTTCCTTCCCAGAACTACACTCTTCCTTTCCTTTTTACAACTTGTTTTTCCTATGACTAATTAGAGTGGGTGTAGTTTTGGTATTTTTTATAGTTCCTACAATTGCACACATGGAACCTATGTGTATTGATTCACACTCTAAGTGTCTCAGTCTTCGACAATGGTGAGCCTGCTTAGGTATGTTAGAGCGATGCACAAGTTATTACCTCTTGTCTTACCACCTAGAAAATTAAGAGCTAAAGACACATTAAATAAAACACCAAAATTCTGCACCCTAAATGCCCTAGTGATCACAACGGTGATCCCGCCCAGGTGTGTTAGAGCGATGCACAGGTTCTTACCTCTCATCTTACCACTCAACGATTGTGGACTAGGAACACTCTATCATGAAAAAAACAACTTGGATGACTATATCGTCAACTGCCATCCTCAACAACAATGCTAAAATGTAGTGTTGTTTTAATCAATCCTAATTGACTGGGATTGCAACATTTAATTGTCAACCCAGGGTAGGTCTTGATGTTTCAATGGAGTTCATACTGTCTGTGCCGATACACTACAACCAAGAATGAAAAATAGAAAGAACAATAAAAGATGTCACTGAATCAATTGCAAAAATTAATTCATTCATGTAGAAATTAAAACATTCCACAAAATTGAAATCACACTTCACAATTACTAGAGTAAGGGTAGGCCACATAGTAAACTAATGACTACACCAGCTGGTCATTATCATTTTGTTTAATAAAACCAATGTAACAACATAATATAATCTAGAACAGAAGCATATGTATTTTACAATTTATACAAGAACAATAGAAAACCATATGACAATAAAAAGAAACAATAACGTACACTACTTCTACCACTGTAGTCCCTACTAAAGAAGAGGGCCCTTCCTCCCTAGTAGGGGCACAAGAATTACACAAGATTAGTTAACGAATCAGATGAAGAGCAGTAACAGGATCACCGTAGTGACTTTAATATTAAAAATAATTCAGAGTTACAAGATCATAGTAACAATGCTTTTCTATATGTCGTCCTTGTATATGGGAAATTGAGTTTCTTTTATAGTTATTACATGCCCGAAATCAGGAATAGACCAGTCATGAGAATCTCATGATTCTCATGTTGATAATAAAATAAAAGTAGTTACAACCTATTTCTAAATACAAATAATCCTCAAATACATTGGTTAATTTTGCAACCACTTGGGTCTGTTGCTTCTAAAATAAACAATTCATAATGCCTGATAGCTATTGTGTGGAATAGTACCCACAACTTTGCCAACTCCGATGCAACAAAATCCTGTGGTCGAATAGTGGTTCGCGATGTAATGACAATCATTGGCGACAACACCCTTGGTGTAACAACAGTCCTCTGTACCAGCACGTGGTGTAACAACAACCTGTAACAACATTCAGTGTGTAACAACAAGCTGTAATAACGTATAGGGTGTAATAGCAAATTGCGCTACCCTGCTCTAAAATTGATCAATGCATCCTGTTCACTTCGTAACCTTGTTCCCACAAGCAACACCTAAAAAAGAGAAGAGCTTCCAAAGTACTCCTCCAATTCTCACCCCAGTTAGTCACAAAAAGGAATATAGTATCGTATTATTTAGAAAAACATGGGAAAATAACATGACAGTGGAATATGCTATATAAAAACTAGGGAAAGAAAGTGCAGAAAACAGGTATAAAAGTCACGCCCAAAACCTTCCTTGACTTGCTGCATATGTCACACCCTTACTACCAATAGGGACATCTTACTTGCCTTTGCGTGCAACCGTGATCAAGGCGATACTGTATGACCAACTGCTGGGACTCCTACACCAAACGGTTTGAGGTCTAGTTGGGACTTATTACCAGGGAGATCCCTTGACATGTTAGCGGGTCTAGCACCGTCAACACCTTCCCTAAGATACAATGAGATATGATTTAGATTATTTATTCTATTTGGTTGATCTAACATGGCATGTTTGCAGGACAATAGAATGCCAAGAGATGAAGAGAAAAATGGTTGAATACAGTTCATATGACTCCCAAATATAGGCTAGAAGAGACATTGGTGGGATGGGAGAGATCAATAGAGTAGCAAGGAGAGGGATTTTCTCCTGGTGTGGCAAATACATTAAGAATTTTGAAGGAAAATATCATTTTTTGTAAGGTAGAAAATGAGAGATTGATTGAAGCACATGAAAGGTTTGCAAAATCTCAAGAGAAGCAAGCCGAGGTTAATGCAACCCTCCTCTAGAGACTTTCATACTTGCAGAAGCAGGGAAAATTGTGTATCAATCATGGGGATAGACATGAGTACAAGACTAATGGTGCAGGTGAAAGTAGGTCTCATAAAAGGTACATCTTGGACAATGATGATACAATGAAGAGTGGCAAACTCTTGGATACACCTAAGAGGAGGAATAACACTCATGGATTTTATTCTAGTTTTGCTTCCAAGAGACATCAACACAATCATTGCTAGCATCCTTATAGGAGGAGTGAGAGGGGGTAATTTCTAGAAGAGTTTAAGAAAGCCAAGCCTCCTACTTTTGATTGTGAGTTGAATAAGTAAGAAAATGTAGAAGCATGGATGCTTGGGACGACGAAATTCTTCAGACTTCATGATTACTCTAAGAACATGAAAGCCAAGATAAATACTTTTAGTCTCTAGGGAAAAGTAGATTACTAGTGGGAATATGTTAAGAATTTAGAGGAATCAGAGAAGAGGATCTAACTTGGGATGAGTTTGAAAGACTCTTCAGGAAGTAGTACTTGTCTGAGAGGTATTGATGGGCCTACAAATTAGACATAAATTAAGGCCCATATGACCATCCTTCAGCACATTGTACCTCTCTTTTTGCATTAGATGACATATTTTTAACTTTAATATGTTCATTAGGAAGGTTTAGAGATAATTGCATATTTGTGCCTAATATTATTTATTTTTGTAGAATATTGTGAGAATATTGGTCAAATTATGAAGATTTGGAGGAGGAGATAATCTAGGGACTTTCTCCCTACTATAGAATGGACCAATATTGGATAATAAATGAACAAGAAATCATAAAATTATTGCACAAATTCTGGAGCTCCTGTGATTCAAAAAATCTAGGAATGTGCTCCTTGTCATTTAATGCAGATTCCTAGTGTTGAGAACCAGATCCACTATTTGAGAGATTTTGGAGGGGAAATATTCCTCCTTTCAAGGAGAATGCTTTCTCATCACTTCTTATAAGTACCAATTCGAATTAGCCTCTAGGGGCATGTATTTATCAGTCTTCTTGTGGAGATAACTTGTTATTTAGCATCTCCACTTTCATTTCTAGCAGGGATATACTTGGATGGATTCAAATAATGATGTTTGGTGCAATTTTTAGCTTATAAAGCTTGGTTTCCTTCATAGGACTCTGATTTTCCATGGGATTGGCTATCCCAAGAGCCTCAATTCTCTCTTGTACAAATTCTTTATTTCCTTTGAATGTCTTTTTCACATGCATCTCTTATTTCTACATTTACTATTCATGCCTCTTTTGTTGTAGGTTACGTTGGTTAAATGATTGAAGTGAGTTGTGTTGAAATTTATTCACAAATTCACAAGCATGATTCACCCTTATAATAGCTTTGAAAAGTCATATTCATCATTACGCTACTTGGATTGGTCTAATAGTTCACAAATCTAGAATTTTTGGAAATCCCTTATAGCAAAATACTAGTAATTTTATGCTATTTTTTAGAATGTGTTAATGAGCTTCATTTGAGTTTGTTATAGTTTTATTGGATCATAAAATCATTCAAGTTAATAATAAAGTTTACTACATATAATTTTCACTTGATTAGGTTAGGAATTTGATAGGTTAATTAGTTCACTAGTTCTTGAATTTCCAGGTTTAGAGTAGTAATTTTCCGCTATTTTTTAAAACGTGTTAACATGGGTTTTTGGGAGTGATTCCACTTGGAATGGAGTCCTAAGAGGTCCTAATTAATAATAAAAAATTTTCCCATCCAATTTTGATTTTATTTTCTAGGTAATTCAACAAGTTATCTCTCTCTTGTAGCAAAATAAGGCCTCATGTAGCACATGTAAACTTGACCAAATTTGCTCTAAAAGTTTGTTTTTTGTCTCTTAGGCTTGAATAATGACCCCTAGGCTCTAAATCCATGATTGGGGAAGAGTAAAAACCACTTAGGACTTTTCTTTTTACAAATTATATTAGGCCTATTTCTTTGAATTCATGCTCTTAGGATTCAATTACAAATTGTTGTTCTTGCATAGGATTGGTTTCTTTTCAAGGAAACTTTTCACGTTTAGCAATTAGACTAATGATTCACATTGTTACAAGTAGCACAAGGTTTATATTATGAAAATAGACAAGAACTTTTCCTTCCTGCCAATGTTATAACCTTTACCTTCTTGCAATTAGGGTTAGTGTTTACATTTAAGCAAGTAGCATTTCCATTTCTTGCAAATAGAGCAACATTTCAATTTATACAATTAGATTAGGCCGTCATTTCATGACATTCACTCTACTACATCATATCAACAAAAGATTGACATGTTGTATGTTGCACATGTTTTTCCGACACCTCTCAAGTTTGTATGAACCCTGGGTTGATAATTTAAGTTGGTATCTTTGGGTGTTGCAACATTCTTGTTGCAATACTAGGGCTCATCACTTTTTGGCACCGTTGTTGGGGAGGTGTCAAAGTACGCATTGTTTTCTTCCCTAGTTGATTAATTTCTTTTAATTTCTGCATAAACACACAAATTGCATTAGGCATCTTTCATTTCAAAAACAAAAAATTGCACTGCATTAGCATTTTAATTCAAAAAAGCATAAAAGCAAAAAAAAACCTTAAATTCCAAAACTCCCCATTTGATCACGTGGTGTAGTAAGAACCACATCACCATGCACTTTTGCAGGTAGAATAAGAAGAGGTGGTAGATAAGGTAGAAGAAATGGAGTTAGATGATAACAATGAGGAATATCCTCTTGGATTTCCCATTCAAGATACTGACATCAGTGCTCATATAAAGAACATCCCTCCATCTTTCCTTCCCAACTTCCATGGTATGAGGTCAGAGGATATGGAAACCTTTCTGTTTGAATTTGAAATCCTTTGTAGAAATTATGGTTACCGATTAAACACTCAAAAATTGAGTTTTTTTCTGGCAACATTGAAGGATAGAGCTCTTAAATGGTTCATGAGTTTAGGGACTAATTCAATAAGATCATGGAATAATATGCAAAAGATATTTCTAGAAAAATATAAAGATCATGATCTTAAAGAAGAAATATTTAGAATGACTAAAAAGGAAGATGAGAGCCTTGAGGATCTACGAGAGAGATTCATGTATAATGTTAAGAGTAAAAATTACATCATTTAGGATATGACACACTAAAAATCCTCTTATTTAGAAAAATTAGGGATGAGTGGATTTATCTACTTGATATAATGAGTAGAGGTGATGTATACTAATTATCATTTGAAGAAATTTGTGAAACATGCAAGCACATATCAAGAGGAAGGGCAAGAGTAAGTAAATCAACATCAATATTGGTAAGTCAAGCTGAACTTGGAAATTTTCTTGATAAATTTAAAATAAAAATTCCTAGCAATCTAAGTGAATAAGTAGAAACGATAAGAATGCAAGATGAGAAAAAAGAAGATGCTGATATTTGTGTTGTCTATGCAGAATCACATGCTATTAAATATTTCCCATCATTACCGAGGTTGAAGGAAGTTTACCAAGACGAAAATGGAGAAAGTCAATCACCAAAGAAGCTATGTTGTGTAGCTCCAAGCAGACCATGGAATCCTAGTCAACTTGGTATGATGCAAGAACCTAATTCACAATTTAAAGGTTATGCACATCCATCTCAAAGTAATTGTAACACACCCTTTCCTTGGAAACCTTATCTATCTCAACCCCAAAATAAATCTTGGCAACAAGGTTGGCAAGGACCTTATGGGAGAAATACACATATCCTCAATATTTCCCCTAATATCCTCCATACCCAACTCCATGTGATCCCTACCATCCACCTCCACCACAAGCACAACCCCAAACACATCCATCTCAAAAATCCACTCCCACTCAACTACCTGTCTAACCATTTCCAAACCCAAACAATCTAGTAATTCAACCCACTTACAATGTTGAGGTACAACACTTCCAAACAACTCCTCTTAATCTAAATGGTATTCATCTTAGCTCAGGAAGAGTATTGCAACAAAGAGATTCTTGATGCAATTGAAGAACAACATCTAGAAGATGAAGATTCAAATGAGAAGACCAAAGAATCATGGGATGCACTTGATGAAGATCAGACATCAAAATTAGAGATTGAGAAAGTTCCCTTATGTTTACCATCAGATCCTCCATGGTGTTCAAGAGAATAATTAGAAAAAAAAGAAAGATTTGAATCCCATGGTAGAAGAAGACACAGAAAGAGATCCAAATGTGCAAGTGGACCAGGGGCATCACAAATATATTGAAATATGGTTCCAGACAGTGATTAAGTTGCAGCAACACACTCTTCTTCAACAATTCTTGATCTCATCTCAGTAAAAGCTTTTGGTTTCTCATATTCGGGTACATTTGAAAGCATATCTTTCAAGAATAAACGCAATTTTATATTTCATATTGATGTGCATATGGATCCATTAGAAGTATTCCTATACTTGAAAGAGAATTTTTGTTTTTCAAGCAGAGTAGGATAGGAAAAAGAAATAAAAAATGGAAAAAAGAGAAAAAAGAAGAAAAATAAAATCTCAGGAGAAAACCTCATTTGAGGCACCTAATATTGGCTCACTAATTGAAAACCTCCTTGGGGCAGTCAGTGGGTTGGAAAGGAAAAAGGAAAAAAAAGGAAAAGATCCTAGGTGAAAACCTCCTTTGAGGCACTTAGGTAGACCTACTAGTTGAAAACCTCATTGAGACAGCTAGAATGCCTAAAGAAAAAAATGAAAAAAAAGAGAAAAAATGGAAAAAACGATGAAATAAAAACAAAAGATTTGTTTTTCTAGTTGCATATATGTGTTTGCATGTAGGTACTCCTCCACCTGCATAAGGAAAATAATTAGGTCAATTCCACAAAAGGAGAAAAATAAAGAAATGAGCAAAAAGGCAAGTAAAAAGTAAAAAAATATCAACCTTGGGTTTCTTACCTTCTATGAAAACTACTCAAGAAGGAACAAGGACATGTCAATCCATCACCCTCATCCATTTCTAACATCCACCCATCATTCCCAAGCCTTTCCCATTCATTTTCCTCGTTATCTTAAAATGCTACAGGAAGGTTTTGTTTTGCTATGAGAGGCCAAAATAAACAAGGCATAATTTTTTTATTATTATCATATCTCGAAAACCAGGCATCCATTAGTCGAGATGTTTCATGGAGAGATGCATATGGATGATGGTAACGTTCTCAATGAATTTCAACAAATTCCATTGCACACTTTTCAAGAAATTGGTCCCCATATCCTTCAACCATTAAAAAAAAAAAAATTCTCGAGATTTGTGCATCTGTTGGCTAAATGTTTTTACGGGGAGATGCATAAGGATGATGGAAACATTCTCACCAAATTTTAGGTCAATCAAATCTATTGTTTGAGAGATGTGGATAAATAATTATGCTATAAGAGCACTCCAAAATTGCTACAAGAGTGGCCAAATTTGCTACAGGAGTAAGATTTGCTTAGAAAAATGGGTCAAAAGTCACGTTTTCCCTTGGAAAATGTCAAGATAGATTCATCAAACCTCCTTCACCTCTTATGCACTCCTTTTAACCAACTTCTTCTCAATATTCCACCTTTGTTCATGAAAAAAAAAAAAAAAAAAGAAAAGAGACTTTGCCTTCACCCCTTCTTCACAAGCTTTCACCACCATCAAAGCTTTTGTTCATGTCCCTAGGATCACCATGATTCATCCAAGTCACTGAATGCATTTCATGGAGCAACATAAGGTTTGAATGAGGTTTTGGAGGGAACTGTGTGATTGCTACAAGAGAGATATCAATCATGTAGCAACTTGCACAAATCCAATAGAACCAAAAGCATAAGGCTTTTGCAACTTCATATTGAAGACCTGACCATACTTGAGCATTAAAAAATTCATCCTTGAGTTTTGATGAAGCCACACCATCCTTGAAGAGGCAAAAAATCCACTCCAATAGAGGTAGATTGAGCACTAGAGGGATCTGCATGAAAAAGGGAACTATATAAGTCAAATACCTATCAAAGAGCATCATCAAGTTTTCTAAAATAAAGATCTGTGCATGAGGAAAGAATGCGGAAGAGCACCTTTAGGGAATATCTAATTGACCACTGGTTCAACAGCAACATGCATGCATATATAGTAGATTGACATTAGGTAGGCAGAGGTATGCATTGTTCTTCACGTATCTTGTTGAACATATTTTGGTTAAAATGTTTTCAATGCACATGAGATAAGGTTTTATAGGCTGAAGGTGGCTAGTAAACTTGGCCACACTTGACTAGTAAGACTACAATTTACTCAAACACTCATACAACATAGAGAAGTCAAAGTGGGGAAAGTGATAATTATGAGGAATGAGGAGCATATCACCAAGCGCACTGAGCCCACTATCATAGAAAGAAATAAAAGAACAAGGTTAAACTTCAATTGTATTGATGTTCATTCCCAAAATAGTTAGAGAGGCTCATTAAGGCATCGAAGGTCGACCTAGATGCTACCAGGGGATGCCTAGGGTCCTACAAAAGAGATACAGAGTTTATTTGCAGGCGCTACAGGATTAGGCATAACTGCCACGGGAGAAACAAGGCTGCTACAAGAGATAAAGGTTGTGTGCTATTGGAGAAACAAAGCTACTACAGGAAGAAATAAAGATGCTACAGGAAGGCAAAAGTTGCTACAAGAAACCTTGATTTTAAGGAATTTCACCCCCAAACCCTAGCATTCGAAGGACAACATCCAAAGGAAGGGTAAATACATATTTCTCCTTGCCATATGTGAACAAGAAGCCTACACACACACACACACACAACACCCCACACACACAGCACACACGCGCACACACACACGCACAACACACACACGCACTATATATTATTTATTTATTATTTTATTTAATTATAAATTTATTTACTATTCTTCTTATTAGTATTATTTATTTATTTATTTTATTTATTTATTTTTTTTAATTTTAAATTTTTTTTAATTTTTATTTTTTTCTTCAGTAGTACAACCTATGGAAAACTTTTGATAAAAGTTTACAAATAAAAAAATTAAATGTGGATGTTTCCATTGAATTGAGCCTGATAAGAAATGGAATTACAATTATTTTTGGGTGAGCATGAAATCAACCTTCCTCCAAGCAATATAGAAAAACTGTTCTTTTTGCCTCTATCTTAAAAACCCTCATTACATAGAGATATCTAAAACTTGTAGCAAAAATAGAGAATTGTCTTGCCAACTTTGGAAAGTTTTATTGAAGGCTATCGGGGGTGTATCTAACCATAGAAATTGCACAACCAAGAAGAAAGAGAAGAAGAAGCTAATGGAGAAGTAGAAGAAGATGGAGAAGAGGGAGACTAGCTAAAAGGAAAACTCAAGGAAGAAGAAGGAGGATAGGAACAAACTGTGCCAAAAATCACTATAGAAACCCCTAAGAGAGACCTAATCAAGTTTTCTATGAGACAAATAGAAAAATAGAGATGTTGGCTTCTATGGGCTCGACCCAGGTTCATAAAAGTTATTTAGCCAAACAAATCCTGTAGCTATCGGCCCTTTCGACAATAGCCTGCAGAGCACAGACTGAGGTCTCACTCGAGGTAGTAGGGGAGGGTGATGGAATCAAGTTTCCACACCCTTGGGATGTCTTGATGTGGTCTGGAAGGTTCGCACACTGTTTTGTGGCTTCGAGCCAAAAATCCTTACTACTTATTAATGCGTTGTTTATAGATTAGATCTACTTTTTATGGTCTTTAAGAAAACATTTAACAGAAATAACAAGTTCGCGCACCCAGAAAAGACACAAATTTACATAAACTCATAACATAACCATACACACATAAATCAAACAGTTATATCAACCATAAATTAGCTAGATCCGAAATAATTCAGATTTAACCCAGAATTTTAGAATCAACTTATCTTTATTCACTTCCTTCACCAATACATCCATATCCACCCCGCGCTCTCAGCTGCAGGGGTCCGTGCACATAGCTGCAGACTCTACTAGGCCTCTACACACATAGCTGTAAAGCCTCTATCTACCTACCAACACCCTTGAATCAGACTTACAGACGCTTAAAGACCTTGCTCTTCAGAAACCCATTACATTCCAGATCCATAAATACATATCAAAAATCGACATTTTACCCATAGAGCCTCACTCATTTATAAATTCCAATGGTCCGTAGACCATGGGCAAGCCAAATTACTTCCTATTATTCTATATTATTTCTTTGGCGGACAACCCTTTGACTCGATCTATTACATTTCGCGCTCCACATATTTTGGAGTTTTTACAATATTTTTATCCTAATTTATAGGCTCTATGCCCCAAAACTATTACGCAGGACCTTTGCTACCCAACAGGCCCCCAACACAATCATCGTGACTCATCCCGATTCACTTGTTGGTGCGGCGAGAAGTGCTGCCTAGGCTCCGTGGTTCACCTCTCCATGAGTGACGTCCTTTTTTCCACTGATCCTTCTTTGTCTTCTACAACGCTGCTTCCAGATCTTGCTTCATGGGTTATACCAATTCTCACAACCGATAATGCTCATTTTTCTCTGCTCGGTTAACACAGAACACCCCCTCATAGGATTTTAACTCTAGTTGGCATGCCACATACAGGACCACCTTGTACCAACACAACCAATTTCTAAGTTCGTATCTTCGCTTCACACTATCTGCTGCAGCTTATGTTGCAATTTTGCAAGACCATTGCTTCTATCTGCGAGATCCCAATCTTCAAGATATACCAGAGATGACTTGTTAAATGCAATTCCACCAATTGGCTCTGTATTCATAGCTTGTCCTTTATCCTTTATGGTTCGTCGACCAGCCCATGGGTAAGGTGACGGAATTCGGACTAGTTATGCTTCATGTCTATAAACTTCTGGCACATCCCCTCTCATCGATACTAAACTTTGAGCGGCACTCGTAGCTGTCCAAATCGTATTCTTCAGAAAGCCCGACATCTTTGGCCATATCACAACTCTCAGCCTTACTCCTTGAGCATAGATAATGAAGAGTTCCGTAGTAGTGGAAAAGCACAATAGCTTAAGGTTCTCAGAAGCGTAGATTGTTCGGTGAAGGCCTCCCTGTGATCTATAAGTGTGTCGAAATTCAAATTCATTGGCTCTCACCTTTTCTGGTGTTCTCATGGTAAGCCTGCGGCAGATCATTCCAAATCTGGTTCGTACCTTGTCTCTTAATTTCCCGTCGTCCGCTCCCTTTTGTTGTAACTTAGACATCTTTTCAGGAATAGTGACAACAACAGTCACACCTTTGCATGTCAACGCAGCAGCACATCCCTTTCCACGCAACCGTGACCCTTGTGACAGACCATATCCACGCACACCCCAGTGGTCGCGCAGCTTCCCCCAGACTGCTTTATCATCCTGCACTCTCTTTCAACTGGCTGGAGCAGTGAGACTGTCCTTTGGTCGGTTAGTCAGGTAGTTGACCCACCCGTGTAGAGCTTCAGGCGACTGCCATTTACTCATCCAAGGAAGGGGTCTCCATTGAGCTTAGTATGCTAGACCGCGCCTCCATTTGTAACTTGTTTGACTACATAGGGACCCAACCAATGCATTCGGAGCTTGCCAGGGAATTTCTGAAACTTGCTGTCATATAGTAATACTAGATTATTCTCCCTGAAAGTGCGCACCTTGATATGGTGATCGTGCCATGCTTTCTCTCATTGTTTTTGTACTTGCTGATGGAATATGGCCAAAAACCATTCCTCCTTAAGTTCCTCCAGTTGCGTGAGCCATTCCTCCAGAGCCCCAGGTCGGCTATGCCTGTTATTGCCGCAATTCGCAAACTGGGTATAATATATTCCATTGGCATAATGGCTTCCTTACCATAGACTAACTGGAAAGGTGTCTAGCTCGTCAACTTCTTGCACGTAGTTCAGTAAGCCCATAGCACAGCAGGGATGCGCAAGTCCTAGTCATTTTGTTGCATGTTACAGACCTTAGTCAACGCAGTCTCCAAAATTTTGTTGAACGCTTTGATGGCCCCATTCGCTTGCAAATGGTATGGAATACTTTGTTAATAATATATCTGAAACTCCTTAGTGATTGCACTGATTGTTTCATTCAGAAAGTGCATTCCCCAGTCGGTCATTAGAATTTTGGGACATCCAAACCATCTCAACACATTCTCGAACAAAACTTTCATCGCTGTAGCAGCCGTGTAGTCTTTAACTGGCTGTGTTTCTACCCACTGGGTCAAATATGCTATTGCAGTGATGATATAGTGTGCACCTGTCTTCCCTTGAGGTGCAATAGGTCCCATGAATTTAATTTCCCACTTCTCGAACAGTTGCAGCGCCATCTATGGATTGAGAAACATTTCATCTCTTTACAATGGTTTCCCAGTACGTTGACATACGTCACAAGCTCGAAAATATGCTTTTGAGTCTTGATGTAGAGTTGGCCACCATAGTCCTCCACGAAGAATCTTCTATGTTGTGGTGCGACCTGCATAATGTCCTCCAGCAACCCCTCCATGTGCTTCAGCCAAGATCTGTCCTTGCTCGAATTCAGGTACATATTTGTGTAATATTTCATCGTTGCCCATCTTGAAGAGGTGTCCTACAATAACAATAAATTCTGTTGCGTGTATTACCAATTCTTTCTTCTGCTGAACAGAATATCCCTGCGACATAGTTCTTGTGGTTAAGAAGTGGATTATGTCCTCAAAATGGCCATTCGTGACGCGCACTGCATATAGCTGTGCATACGGTAGTCCTTCCTCCAAGTTTTTGGGCTCTTCGTCGTTCTTAATTCGAGATAGGTGGTCTGGGCCTGCGTTCAGACATCCAGGCTTTACGATGACTTCGAAGTCATACTCTTGGAATAATAACAGCCACCTACAAATGCGCCCCCCTAACATAGGCTTATTCACTAGGTATTTTAGCGTTGAGTGGACATTATACATCTTAAAGTGTCCTTCGAGAAGATAGTGGCGTATTTCTGAAGTGCATATACCATCGCTAATCATTCTCGCTCAGTAGTGAAGTAGTTCTTCTCAGCTTTTGATAATTGTCGACTTGCGAACACGATCAGATGATCAATTCCCTTCGCTCCTTCTTGAGTGAGTACCACGCCCAATGTGATAAACGTGTTGGAAATAATACTGAGAGGGGGGTGAATTAGTATTATCAAATTCTTTTCAATATGTCTTCCTGATTTATACTTAATTTAATCTTTGGGTATTGATCATTAACTTCTATGTCAGTACCATATAATAATGAGCATGAAACAAGAAAAACAGATAGTCACACCAAAGAACACTGGATATAAGGTGGAAACCCAATGTGGGTGAAAACCACCTACTGCAATATGTCTCTATCTTCTTTTAATTAGAAACTTCTTTTACAATGATTTTGTACTGGTGCAGTCCTTTACCAGTACGCAGGCTGCAACCTGCAGAGAGCTACAACTCTCTCTCGTTTTCCAGTCTCTCCTGGAAGGGAGCTACAACCCCCTTAGCTCTTTTACTTCTTTGAGGACCATGTTTCATTAATTTTCAAACTAGATCCATGGATATCAAATAGTCATCAAGTACATGAAAATCACCCAATCTCCTTATACAATCAACCAGTGAATCACCCAACACTTCAGAAAGCTGTAAACAGAAAAGTAATACCAGAAATCTAAACCCAGAATTCTGCTGCAATAGATAAAAGATAGTCAACAAAAGTTTCAAGATAAGATCGCTACTTCACCAAGAGGGGCCTGCGAATATCCACAACTCTTCTGAGTCTAAACTGCGCAGATCCGCAGTGATGGTTCTTCTGCTCTACGTACTTCTTCTCAGGTCCGCACCCTCATTGACTAACAGTCAGCGTACCTCCGCACTATGCCTTTTCTCGCACTGCATACCTCGCACTTCTCCTTGTCCAGCGTTGCGTGCGGCCCGCACTTTGCTTTCTCCTGTGCTGCGTACCTCGCACTGAGCCTTTTTCTATGTTGCGTACCCTCACACTGCTCCTTTTGCTGAGCTGCGTACCCCCACACTGCGCCTTCAGATCACCTGCGGACTTCTGATTAGGGGCAAAATAACAGTCCTCCAATGTGCCACAGTCAGTCAGATCCACAGATCTGTGCATGCGCCCGAGAGACTTATCAATAGATTCGCCTTAAGTTTTCTCCTTGATTTAGATCTAGCTTTAAAAACCAATCACCCAAAATTTCATATCTTAAGATATTCAAATTTTTCAAGTCCCTAGCCAAGTGATTTCCTTTCCTTTTTATAGGCAAGCCTTTCACAATACCATGGTCCAAAACCATAATAACACAATACCATGAACCCAATACTTGGGATCAATACTTTTGGATGCAATACCACGGACCAAAACCATTTGATCAAAAACTGATGGACTAATACCATGAACCATTCATGAAGATTCCCACGTGCACGCGCTTTTCTGCATTGAAGTGAGTGAAACTGAGGTCCGTACTTTCTGAACAGAGCACCTGCGAGTATGACCGCACTCCTTGGTCGGCGAACCTGCGGGTCCGCAGCTTCTTGTAGGATTACCTGCGGGTATCTTAATTTTCATGATTTTGAGTGCCTGAACTGAGATCTGTCACAAGAGTGAGTTGCCATCAAGTACAACACCTGTGCCATAGTACCAAACTAGAATCATAATGCCAACAATCTCCCCCTTTGGACTTGATGGCAACCTCAAGATCCTCAACATCATTCTCCCCCTTTGACATCAAGGGAAAGGGTTATGCTCCCCCTGAGAACATGCATAAGTCTTGGATCTGCTGATAAGGCTCCCCCTGACTAGATCCATAATCCACCACGAAATAGATAGAGACATATTGCAGCCATGTTCAGATCAGCATCCATGTTCTCCTTCTGTGCTACCATAATGCCAACAATGCATTATATGTGCTCCCCTTGAACTTGTGCCATTTGATCTACGACCGATCCATAAACCAACAAATGTACGTGTAAACCCCATATAAACCTTGCGTACAACCAACAGATGAGATTCAAAAAAAAGATGATGCATCAACTACGCCCAACTTTTGCCTGAGGTATTCAAAGGTCTCCCTGGGCAATGGTTTGGCGAGAATATTAGCAACTTGTTCCTTAGAAGGAACATACTCCAACTTGACCTTTTGTTCAAGCACTTGTTCCCTGAGAAAGTGATACTTGATCGGTATGTGCTTGGTCTTTGAATGCATAAATGGATTCTTTGAAATGCTGATTGCACTTGTATTATCACATAAGATGGAGATAGGTGGTGTACAAGTGATTTGAAAGTCCTGCAAGGTCTGCATCATCCAAAGG